>CAWUPE010000111.1:0-18065 GCA_963924145.1 Pyrausta purpuralis
GCAAAGTCGGTCTAAATGACGTCACCTGTGAACGAAAGCGTGTAAGAATGAAACAAAACACTGTATGATAAACAAGGATGGCAAATATGGCAACAGCAGACCGGCAGGCATACATTTTTTCTTAGAATTCAGCCATTTTTGACGGAGCGTTTGGGCCGCCGAGTAGTAATGAACCTTATTTACTACGTATTAGGGTTCAAAATAAAAATGGCGGAACTCAAGTGCAAATACCCACTTGAGCAAAATAATGTGCGTATTACAAATACGCATGTGTTTACGCTTTAATACAACGAGCTAGCTTGTGTTTCGAGGAACTCGACTTATAAATCACACGCACACATGCCAAGTGGTGTTCGCTTATCGCTGTTTTTTGTAACCGGAGTCGTCAGAGGCCATTTTGGCGGGACGGGCGTAACTCAGTCGACGTCACTCGGGAATCAAGATGGCCGCACGACGAAGGTTATGTACCTATCTATGTTTATTCTTTAAAGTTGTCTCCTGAGAACGCAAACCGTAGCTACGTACCTACCATTGAAAAACCTCCTTCAAATATCGATTTAGGAGCTTACCCCACTCAAATATAAGTACCTTACAAGTTGATTACCTCCTATTTTAAGTAAGTAAACGATGCAAGTGCTCGGTGTTATAAGTCCCAGACCGAGTGAAGTTGTTCCGTGGATTGGGAGCTATTTAAAACTTGATTACACAATTAAAGTTTCAAAACACATTTACAGTCGCCAGCTCATCAGGCTACCTAATTTTATTGCGAACTAGCCCATATTGCGACTACATAAATGAATGTAGTCGTAATATTATACCGCAATATTGCATTGACGTGCTTTTGCCCATACCAAAATCAGAGCGATCATTCTCGTAAAAATATTTCCACAGTCCTTTTGGGCCAGTTACAAGCCTCATAAAATCCAAATGACACGTGAGTCAGTATATATATTTTGATAGGTTTCTTACAACAAGAGTGTTTAATGTATAAACACTAATTGTAGCATTTTTTTTTTCAAATTACACAGTTTATAAAAAAAACAGTTAAGGAATATAACCCCGTATTAGCACTATTCGGGTCCGCCTATACATTCAAGGGTGGTTGTACAAACGATACTGATGTCAATAAAATATATAAAAATATAATTCATAATTGGGAAAAACCCCACAAAATTACTTTCTTATTGTGATACTAGTGAGCGAGTCAAAACAACCAACACCAGGTCGCCTCTTCGTAGCTTACTAGCTATGGCGTTGTATTTCGCAGATACGCGTGAGAGTGCGAGTTTCCCCATTCGTTTTGTTGAGTTGGATGTCACTGACCAAAACAACACCCTGTCTATTAAACTTATAAGATAAACATCTTGTAACCTAAACCTTCTGATTGTATTGTTATTATGTAAAGTATCTTGGAAGGGATCGTAACCGCAGTTGTCAAGGGAGTTTCGAATAAATTACATTTATTACTTTCCAGCGTTTTAAGCATTTACAATCAATTAGATGCCGAGTTCCCTTTAATTTTATTTGTTACAATACCCTGAAGAGGGCTTATTGAATTGACATAATACAATCTACTCCTGAATAAGTTAGGAATCGTGAATAATTTCACATGTTTTATACTTAACTAGTCGACCTCCATGGTGTAGGGGCTAAGCACGATGGGTTTTGGTTTCGATTCCCAGGCACAATGTAGAAATCAGAACTTTCTATATTTTCTTGGGTCTGGATATTAATTATTATGGTACCACATGGTAATTATTATGATTGTGATTTCCATAACACAAGTTCGTTAGCTACTTACTTCGGGATCAGAGAAATGTATGTGATTGGTCTCCAATTTTTTGAAGTGAAAACTTCTTTAGCGGCGTTGAGCACTTTTGTGGGATGGGGGGAAAATGTGAAACTCGCGTCAGGACACGTGGGCTGATCGAAAAACCGTAAGACGGTTGGCGAAATTATGGATGTAAGTTGATTTTTCTGAGAGATAAACTTATATATATATAATATAAATTGTAATGTTTGTGTACGATAGCGCAATAAATAAATATTGTATTCTATAAAAATATATTATTATTATTATTATAATTATTATTGTATTCTATCACAAAAATGATAGTACTTTTATATTGACAATAAGAGCAATTCATTCAAAATTATTCCCTAACTATTCAAAAAAATCAAAAATGCACAACGTTGATATTCAAGTTTTCACTTCTGCCGGCACTCCCGGAGTGCATTTTTTTTAAATTTATATTTACTTAGATACTTTTGCCACAGCGGTTAGTTCCATATAGGTATCAACGGTATGTAAGTAAGACCCCGTTACACACTGCGACTTTCAGCAGCAATGCAGTCACGATGCTAACGCGCGTTAGTACCGAGGCAGTCGCAAAATGTCAACCTTTACACACTGCGCTACTTTTAGCATCGATACAGTCGCGATGCAGAAGCTGGAAATTGTCTAATTATGTACTGAATTTTGGCGACTGCATCGAGGCTAACGCGTGACTGCACCGATGCTAAATGTGTAAGGGGTCTTACACAGCCAACCGTCCTCGCCTCTTTTCCTCAAAGACAAGGTTATTTTTTTAATAAGTATGTTTGATGTTAGTGTAGACAGTAATATTTAGTTAATACATATGTTTTCTATTAACTTATTGTGCGATGAAAGAAAACTAGTGAAGCTTTGAATTAATCTGTAGGAATTGAACCGTTAATAATACCTAGCATGTCATTAATCGTCTACTTTTATTTTGTACACATAAGGTAGGACCAAACAAATTAAAGAAGCAACCCTTAGAATTAAGGAAAACTACATAGAAAGGATTAGGAGGGATTATATTTTCTATATAAGAATACAGGTTTTTTTGGCTGAGTAATAAATAAATAAACGTATCGATTACTTAATATTTAATTCCAAATATCTTACATTACATAATTGCAATGGTCTCTCTTTGGATTGGTTGAATCAAATATTATGTACATCTCATTAAAAATTTCGTTTAAAATAGATTGTGGGATACAGCTCTTTTGCAGTAGTACATACCATATTGAGCTCATATTGGAACTGAATATATTGATATTAATTATTATTATTTTTACATTTACACATAATATACACATAAAGACTTCAGTATTTTCTTATTTTGTAAATGGTAAAGTCATTTGAAACCTCAAATGTTTTCCTCTGTTAAATCGTTTTACGTTAAGAAGTTTAGAATAAAAAGCATGTTGATTTTTGTAATACATTTATTTACTTAGGCTTTCTGTGAAATAAACTAAAAAACCAGCCAAGTACGAGTCGGACTCGCGCACTGAGGGTTCCGTGCCAACTTTATCTAAATTAGGGTATCCACTTAGTAAAATACCACAATATTTTGTTGACAGCAAATATAACTTTGTTTTTCATAGTGTTTGTATGAAGAACAAAGTTATGTTTGCGGTTGTTGAAAATGTGCTATATCTCAAAAACTTCTCGTTCGATCTTGTCCAAACCAATTTTCGTTGAAAGTATTTGTTAAAATCTACATTATATTTTTTTTCGAAGATTGCACTCACTTAGTTTAGAAGTTAGATCGGGGGGAGTGGGGGACGCCCTTTTTACCACTTTGGAATCGTCTATCTTTCAGGCTTGGATTTTAAAAGAATAAAGGTTTTCGGAACCTATGGGGTGTCTATAAATGTCATTTTAAAAGACTTATCTATAGACAACCCCATGCCTACACTACACGCATAAGTTTGACCAAAAAAATATTTTTCGGTTTTAGTTTTATGTATGGGAGCCCCCCCTTAAATATCATTATTTGTATTTTTATGTATAAGAATCGTAAAGCGGTTAACAGGATACATCTTCCTACCAATTTTCAGAAGTGTGATGATTATCTATAGTTACAGAATAAAGTGGCTGTGACATACGGACAGAGAGACAGACAGATAAACAGATTTGACGAAACTATAAGGGTTCCGTTTTTTGCCGTTCGGCTACAGAACCCTAAAAAGAGTTTATACATGCGTTTACATTTAAACACACTCATATACTTTTTTTAAGAGCTTTTTAGTGTTCGAGTTTATTTGATGTTATCCACTCATGTGTAAAAAAATATAATGTGTTTGGATCAGCTTTGAATAAAACTTTTAGAAGCCAGCAGTAATAAATACATTTACAATAAATTACTAATAGCTTTGGCAGTTTGCCATATTCTGTTTCTTTGGTCTAAAATATTTACAATACATTGAGTCTTAACACTTAAGGGCCGATTTTACCAACTTCATATAAGATTATCCGACTGAATAAGTATTAAAACGGCCGATTTTAAAATGACATTTAAATAAATGATTGCTGACAAATAGGTGACGTTTTGAAATTAGGCGTGTTGTATTTTGTTCGACGAATATTTCTTATCTGACGTTGGTAGAATTCAGCTTAAAAGGAACAATGTAAACTTTACAATACCTACCTAACATTAATTAACCCCTATAAATCGGCACCTACCGCGCGCCGGATGACGTAAGCGACCCAAGCCACTTGACACCGCACCGTTTTTTTTTGCTGTGCTCGGCGCTTATCGCTTTGTTATTGTTCGCGAGGCCAGATGTTTACACTTACGACGGTTCGGGTTAGATTTCTGAGAAGCTATTGAAACAAAGTAACTAGTTACATGCTGATCCGAGAGCTTTGTGATGTTTACAATTTTTGTTATAGCCCATAAAAATGCCATTGTTACGCTGACGCACCAGAAATGCGTCCGTGTAAAATAAAATGATTGTTATAACTATTGGAGACTAGTAGCATTTTGATAGTATGTACATTTTTATTTTACAGTATATTACCTCTCTAATAATTGTAAAATATGGGTACAGTCCCATAATAATAATATAATCTTTAGGCCCATGAAGTTGGGCCAATTCGTGTGTACATAATTTAGTTAGCCCAAAAACAGCGCGCTTTTGAAAAAAAAGTGTGAAAAGGTTATTAAATTTAGCCACTTTAAGATTACTACGTTGATTAGAGTGCATTTTGAAGAATATGAGGTTTTTTTTCTGTTTCATTTTGTTAATTGGTATAGGTTTTAGAAAGCGATAAACGGAAAAGGTCCCAATGTCGAGAGTTGATATTTCATAGTTACACTTCCGTGTTTTGATTCATTATTTCCAATTCTAAATATACATCAATATAGTCCACAAAATAACCTTTTTAATGATATATAACACAATAGGGCTTGATGAATAAAACCCATCCTAAAATATGCACAAAGTTGATAAATATTCGCGCGATTTACCGCTAACTATCAACGTCAATTTAACTTCGGCAATTCGGTAATAAATATTGATAAGCCACTTATCGAAAAGGTAAAATGTATGTTAAAATGGATGTGCATGAGAAATATCTGTGTGATAATGTGAAATTTCAATAGATTTTATTGTTTCAATGCACAATTACCTCAAAAACAATGGCTTTGCTCGCGCGTACATGAACTTAATTTCAATTTCCACGCTAAATTACACTGAAATACGATTTTTATCACTTATTATAGCTTGAAAACTAAACGCAATAGATATTATGGCAAAAACCTTACCTTTTATCACTTATTCAACACAATTATCACACTAAAACACAATTTTTCTTGGAGAAATGAAGAGCTCGCATCCGCCATACTTCGTCACAGATAAAGTCAAATTTCATCAAAGCATTTCTTTTTTTATTTCTTTAAAAGTCTATTTGTTTTTGGTATGAATGAACGGAGAATTTATCATTCATTTCACTAAAAAAGTCTCAGGCTAATCAGAATCTTATTACTTTAGCAATCAGAGTTTATATCGACTGCGGGAGCGATGGCATTATATAATGCCATCGGGTTTCAACGGTGCAAAAAAAATGACATTATATCATGCCATGCGGATTTTTACAGGTTAAGTACTTATCATCTTACTTACTTACTATAAAAAATAATAATTTTATACCATTTCTTTTTTGTGTTTTTGGGCGTGTAGATTTTTATTTAAACGTTTCTTTTGGTGTCCCCGGTCCAATTTGAGTAAAAAAAAAACTTCATAAACAGACTGTATCAAAAGGCTTAAACCTCGCATTCACTACATCAAACCAAATCAACAAAAACTATGGTTAAAATATTGAACTATTGTTACTAGCGTATGGAACTGACACAACGAACAAATTTCGTGTGTCAAAAATTGACGCCACTTCTCAACATTCCATACAAACGGGTTCATAATCGAAATTAAAGTTTTAAGGAATACGTCACAATCTAACCGTCGTATAAATAAGGGAAAAACGTGGATTTCGGCTTCGATAAGCCTTTTGTTACACTCTGTACCTATAGATAGGTTCCATTTGCATTGTTACAAAAGATGAATACATTTTAAATATCCAAATTCAAGAAAATGCTCTGTACCTACTTGTTTTCTTATCTACAAAAATGTATTTATTGGCAGTAAGGTCTTATTCTCGTTACAATTAGCGATTTTATCGCTTAACAATATCAAAATATATTATCATTGCCAGATTATACAGATATTACACAATTTCTTCGACATAGCATTTAATAATCGTATGGTAGTAGCTTATGTTCCTACTTTTAAGAATTTTTAGTTTAAAAGCCAGTGCTCACAAAATGAAAGGCAACTTTTTTGATTAGGCCCAACGTCAACTTTTTAGTGATACTAATGATATTTTTTTATCTTTGTCAACAAAGCCAAGATTTTGGATTTAATTATCTGTGCTTACCTTTCCAAATGTTTGAAAGTGATCACCCTGTATTTTTATTTTAAAAATTAATACTATAAGACTCTTACCCTTACACACTGCGACTTTTAGTATCGATGCAGTCGCGCGTTTTGAAAACGCGAAATAGCATAGCTACTCACGCAATTAGAAGATTTCATTTGGCATCGATACAGTCGCGCGTTAGTATCGATACAGTCGTCAATATTCAGTACCTAATTTGTCAAGTCCAGCTTCTTACGCGCCTTAGCATCACGACTGTATTGATACTAAAAGTAGTGCAAGTGTGACTTTTTGCGACTGCATCGCGTCTGCATCACTGATAAAAATCGCAGTGTGCAAAGGGTCTTATATCATACACTTGCTACTATGCGCTATCCTTGTCTTTCAATCGGATAATCTCTACACACACCTACTTATTTTATGTCTTTTATAAACATCGAATATCATCGTCAAGTACAAAAAAGCCTACATTTATCTGTTAACACTTTGCACGCCGTTCACGAGGACCATTCGTTATGCAGTTTTGCCGCCATTTCGCCGGCCATTTAAATAACTGCCACGCGTAATTCGCCGATAACGAATACCACTCGTTACACTTTTTCTCTTAGAGTCGCGGATGACGAATAGTACTCGTGATCAAATTCCATACTGTTTGTATCAAAATAACGAGAACAGTTCGTGATCCGCTTGGTAGCAACGTATAGAGGAACGATTTAGCTACACGCACACATACAATTCATTAACGTATTTGGTTGGAGGTGGCGTGATAATGCGTCGGCCCGCGCTGTCTCGCCAGTGCGCCGCGGGCTCGCTACGTGGACACTATTGTGTAAAGTAAAGCAAAGAAACAATTTTTTATTGTCCTGACTGTTCAGTACCATTATGTAATTACCCTTGCTTCAAAAAATATCACACACAAAAAGATTATACTGTATAAAAGCAAGAGCAAACACATGTTAGAGTTTTTTTTTTTTTCAAAAAACGTGTTCACTTTACTATAGTTTCAAAATAAAAATAAATATGTAAGCACATTGTTTTAATTTTACCCTAAAAATATATAAAATCACCTTCCAAATACAAAAAGAATTGTTCCTATATATACGCTAATAATTTTTTTATAAATCTTAAAATATCACCGAAAAACGCCGGCGAACCGCAGATGACGCTTTAAAAAACCCGCGGCGTACTTGGGCGCAAGAGCATCACGAGTGGAGCTCGTGATCGGCTGTCGGAGTGCGGCATTGGATTATAACGTCGGCGTTCAAAGTGTTAATGCATTTATCATCAGAGTCGGTTATTAGGAAGTCGTTCGTGTCCCTGATACTCATGGTGGTGACTCCGTCTCCGCTGTTCCTGGATATGATGTTGCTCTTCTTCTTAGTGCTTCCGTAGTCGTAGTTTGATATCACGACACTTTCTGTTGGGTTCCTGCAAGCGTTGATAGAACAATTACTGCTGAAATTGAGTTATCAAATTTCACATCTACCTTTTGCCAGTCTTAACGACTAGTAGACTACGCGGGATAAATTATAGTACACAAGTGTGTGTGCAAACACAGGTGTACTCTCCCTATTTCTTTCGCTCTTACAGCCTGATGGGACAGCAATCTGACACGACCGGAGAGAGATTTGGTGCAGGACGGTGTTACACCCCCATACCTCGAAAAGTACCTCTCATTCATGATAGTTTAACGCATCAGTCATACTACTTAACCATTGTCAAAAGCTAGTTCAGTACAAATTTAGCCTGATGCTGTTGCCTTTTCAGAACATTAAGGTCATGTTTAATTTCGACAAATAAGAACTAAGAAACTAATAAGTCAAATATAGGACGTCATTTTGCATGAAATATCAGACATATAGCACAAACTAAAACTTATTTTAACGTTCCATGCCGTAAAAGAAGTATGTTCCAATATGGATATCGACAATATTGAACGATAAAAAAATCGCCACTAAGTTATCACCTTCTAATTTGACCTTTTAGCAAGACTCTATTTTCAAAGGATAATTAAGTAACGCCATTTTTATTTTATTTATATTTAACTTGACAAGCCCTCAAGTTAAGAAACCGTAAGTAGATATGAAACTCTTACTACTAGACAAACTGTGAAAAATACGTCCAAAATATTAAAATAAATAAATAATCCCAACCTAGTACACCGATGCCGATGTGTGCTTCTAAACGACGTCTCACACACTGCCGTCCGTGATAACCTGGAGCTGCAGGTGGGATGAAGAGACCCTCGTCTGCAGCACAAATACCGGTTGAAATGCTGCCTGAAGACGCCGCTCACGCAGTAGAGTGCCACTGGGTTGACGCACGAGTTGAGGAAACTGGTGGAAAAAAAGAAGAAGATATTAGAAGCACAGAAAATACATAAGATACTGGTCTAAACAGATCTAACTACTTGTAATGGAAGCAGCATTATCTACCCGTGCCGTTCAAAATTTGTATGAAACTCGATACTGCAACGCACACATATCAAATTTGGAGTGTAACCACCTCAGATTAAAATGTACATGCGTAGTCTCGCGTTTGCAGCTAAGTCGTCCATCCGATGTTCGTCGAATATCCGTCCACCCTGTCAAACGTGCTGTCACATGAAGAACTATCATAAATTGTAGCAGACGCGATCCGAGACGCGGCTTCTGCTGTCCGTAGCCGATCCGATGCCGCGGCGTTGCTGATCCCTTGACGTAACGTCCTTCCGTATAGTCGATGCCTTTTTGATGTTAATACAGTGGCTGTTCTTTTACGGGTGGTTAGGTCTGCTCCAACCTTAATTAATGATGTAATTAATGTCTAACGGTCTGCAATTAATCAGACAGCTGAAAATAAGAAATCTGTCTGTTTGGTCGGTTGAAGAGCGTTCTCAGACCATGACGCTACTTTTTCTTAACGCGGATAGAGACCTATAAACATTTTATGTGCTATTTTAAAATAACAGATAAACACAGCAATAGTGAGCTCAGCTAAAAAGTTTTCTAGATGGAACAGAAACGATCAGTATTATTATTATTGAAATCAAGATCTATGACGTTAAATGAAATGGCGAATATTATGTACATGTGGTTCTTTGATTAAATCACAAGAAGTAGGAATATAAGGATTCAAAATCTTCTAGTGAGAAACGGAAATCTCTGAAACCATTGAACTGTTTAGTTATAATGATGAATTCCAATAAAAAGTAATCAGTATAAATTGAAAGACTTTAACAAACTTAAGCTCCTTTAACAATGTTAAATATCTTCGGTTCAATGATTTAAATCGTTCTCTTGGAGTTTGAGTTTGCTTTTCTCTTAATTAATAAGGCTTTTAGGCATTTGTTTCGGAAAATTTAGCTAGTGTTTAAAGCTTCCATTTTATAGTTTAAAATATCAGAACAATTGAGTACCACTCCAATTATAGTTTAATATAAATCTTAGTATAAATATCTAAAGGCTGAAAATATATGCATTTTGCATTTATACATACGAGTGTCTATAATATTTTCATATAGTTATTTAAAAAGCTGGATAGATTTTTAATGCTAATAGATTGGCATTATCTGTGAAAACCTTATAGAAAATTTTTTTTTGCATTTCAATCTGAATGTTAGCAATCCAAATGAGTTGGTGCAAAATTTTCAACGTTTTCTTCAAATTGAACTAGGATTGGCACGTTTAATTTCCGCATTGCTCCGTTCGGTGTGACGTCTTTCGTTTCTTGATTAAAAACTGGAACGATTCTCATTCTTCATAAAGATCGGACAAAGAATTATCAAATAAAAGACATTATTGAATTTATCATGTAGCATGTTTACAAAATTAAAAATTCTAAAATCTGTACTTAGATACAGATAGGGCCATTTCCTATTATTAGCTCAGCTAAGCTCTGAGTTAAACCATCATTTGATGGTCAAAGTGACGAAAAGTAGTGGATATTTTACTGTGTTAGTTCACTATTCTTCATTTACGCAGGTATATGAAGGTACTGAGCAAAAATCGCTCGCACGCACTTCCTGTCGACTTTTGTTTGAAATGACGCTAGCTTTTGTACTATGCAAGCGATTTTCGTTTAAAATTGGTTAGGCACCAGAGACCTCTACCGTACCTAAGAACATAACATGGTTTATGTACCTACAGTTGCCAGCACATCAGGTTACCCACTTTTATTACAAACTAGCTCTTATTACAACTACATAAGATACCGCAGCGTTTAGCTTCGTACTGACACCTGACGTGCTATTGTCCGTACCTACTTTATATTTTACATTCTACAAATACACGCTCTTGTGTGTAATAAATCATTTTAGATATTGGCACTTTTATTTGGTGGATGCAAAAAAAATGATGAATGAGAACGTTTGTTTTGTTTTCTGTTTATTTAAACGTTGATTTGATTGATATGACTCTGACAGAGAAAAAAAATACGAAAAATTTGTTTCACAATCTCCATACAGGATATATTATTATGTTAAGACAAAAGAAAGGCAATCAATCATTCATAATTTATTTTGATGACATTCTTAAAAAAGAAGATGATGTTTTTGCGAATCGAGGTCAATGATACGCATTTTTAACACGCTTATATTAGGTCGTCGTTTATGTTACTAACTATGAAATGGAATCTTTGGTAAATAATTTAAACATCTTTCAAGGATTGTTCCATCATGGAAATCGGCAGCTGTATGTAATTCTAATGAAGATACAATAAAATGGTACCGTTGAACTGGTTGTTGATGGAGCCGGGAGATATATTTTGAAACTTTGTAATAGAAAATCGTATCATAGCAGTGAAAAGTCTTTCAATGAATTTCGGCCACGATTAGATTTCAAGGTATGATGATGAAGCTGGAAGATAAGAACTAGCATTCCATCATGGAATTTTGTATCATAGCCGTGTTTGGACTTCTTGTAAAGATCTTGTAATGAACTTTGACCACGATTCAGTTTCAAGGTCTGATGATGAAGCCGTTAGACAGGAACTGGCATTCCATGATGGAATAACAAATCATAGTCTTGTTTGCACTTGTGAGAAAGTTCACGTGATCAACTTTGATCACGATCGGGTTTCAAGGTTATGAAACGGACATACCGACCATAAAAGGTTATTCCGGAAACAGAACAGTAAGCACCTTATTCAGCCTATAGACATCCAGTTAAGTACAGCTTCGGTACGGTGAAAAGGCGCATGCTTTCATTGATTTAAAGTTGGGCATTTACCGTACACAAGGTACAAGGCTTTACGGTAGTGGTGTACTAAGGATCCCGTACTTTTGCAGCTGAAAAGGCGTACGTGGCCCGAAATAGAGTGAAACGACTAAGTGGCCTCCAGATTGGAGAACTAGATTGTTCTAAGCTGACAGGTTAAACACCATGCAACACAAAAGATGGAGATGGAGAGGATCCGGACTCATTCGCCTACTTGCAATAAATATATAGATGTTAAAATATTTCGTTACTAAAAAGTATAAAATAAATTAACAGTTTTAAAACACTAGAAAAACGCGTAAAAACCGAAAATATGGTGTAACCCTTTGGCGGCATAAACGTTATCCTTTTGTGCTGTAATACTTTATGTTGATTCCGCTAGGAAGTAAGTATTGTTTACATAAAAGTCTTTCCTGTTCCAGCGCCCCACGCTTTTACCATCAAATACTATATTTTTCAACATACTTGCTCAAAACGACGTTTTTATTCCACCGATTTTTGGCTTATAATCATAGATATTAAACACGCGTGCTTTTTCATTATATTATTGCACTAGTGCTTTTAGTTTATTATCCCGACCAATTTACATATGTATCCTAGTACCAAGTCGGAAGTAAGAAGAAGAAGCGATATAATTTAGTCGGACAATACAATACTTTTATTTTAGCAACAAACAGTATTAATTGACAGAAAAATAACAGTATCTACATATTTATTTCAATAAATGGTGAATCCAGATTTATTACTAAAAAATAGCTCAAATTCAATTAACATTTTCCTGCAAAGATTCTGGTCACTGGCTTCATGCTTTACCGTCGAAAAATTTAGGCACTCTTTTCGATAGTGAGTCTTTCCGGGTGTGTGTGGGTCTCCGCCTTGGCACCCCTATATGTGAAATTTTTACGTGTCCCTGTGGCAAGGAGGTTGACAAATTTGGTCTCCACTGCCTTTGTTGCCAACAAAGCGCTGGGCGTCTCGCCCGTCACGCTAACCTTAATGGCGCCATCAGAAGAGCTCTTGCCACCATTAATGTTCCTTCCACGTTGGAACCACGTGGTTTGGTCCGTGACGATGGCAAAAGACCCGATGGCCTCACGCTTATTCCCTGGGAACGGGGTCGGGCCTTAGTTTGGGATGCAACTTGTGTCGATACTTTCAGAGAATCAGCCCTTAAAGCTGGAGCAGCAGCGGAGTTGGCTGAAAACGCCAAGTGTTGCAAGTACATCTCACTTGCAAGTGATTATGTGTTTGCGCCGTTTGGTGTTGAAACATTTGGGCCGTGGGGACCCTCTGCTAAATTGCTGTTTGGTAAAATTGCGCCAAAATTAATCAGCCCTTAAAGCTGGAGCAGCAGCGGAGTTGGCTGAAAACGCCAAGTGTTGCAAGTACATCTCACTTGCAAGTAATTATGTGTTTGCGCCGTTTGGTGTTGAAACATTTGGGCCGTGGGGACCCCTGCTAAATTACTGTTTGGTAAAAATGCGCCAAATTTAAATTCTGTCACAGCCAATAATAAAGCTGGCTGGTTCCTAGCTCAAAGGATTAGCATAGCTATTCAACGCGGCAACGCGACGCAGCCAGCATCATAGCCTCCTTGCCTCAAGGAAATGGTTTCGTTTTTGAATAGGTAGACTTTAAGTTTTTTTTTTTTATGTAGCATGTCTTAGTTTTATTTTTTCTTGTTTGTATATGATAAAGCTACAATTGTATAATATTTAGTTACAAATAAACCTACTTAAATTACTGCAATAGGAAACTATCCATTGAATTGTAATAACATTTTCTGTGATTTGTGTTTTAAACACGATTATTACATTTTTAATCTTGGCTTTTGGCCGATCTAGTTCGCTCCTAAGCCTTGCGCGCGCATCGGTATCGCGGCAAGAAAAAAAAACAACGCGCCATTTTTCGTAAATAATAATTGTCGGCTAGACGAAGTTTGGATTAATTATGAAGTTTAATATTAATGAAAATGTCTACTTCAAGTGAAGAAAATGAAGAAAACCTATTATTAAATACGCCGGACATACGTAACGAGGCGAAAAACGCGTGCGAAAGTCTTTGCCATTTGTCTTTGTCAAAATCGAGTGAAATGCATTTTTACTGTTTTAATAATTAAAAACTTAGTAAATGAAGAGTCTTGTTTTTTCTCGCAAGTGTGTTGAAGAATGTCGTATGAAACACGTGTGCCTGTGACCATAATATACGCGGCTTTCTTATGGCGCACTCGCTTTCGCACGTGCGCACACAATATCGCCTTGTATGTAATGGTCAACTTAGCACACTTGTATCATAATGTAGTATAAACGCACATAGTTTTATAATTTTCACTTCAACCCAGTAATAGAGACAACTTGAACGATCCATAACTTATATTTAGTTTTACCGTGCATTTAAAAAGCATATTTTTCTTGTGTTTTTTAAACTATTATTTTCAACACACTTGCTCAAAACGACGTTTGTATTCCACCGATTTTTGGCACATAATCCTAGATATTAAACACGCGTGCTTTTTCGGTATATTATTACACTAGTGCCTTAAGTTTATTCACCCGACCAATTTAGGTTTGTACCCTAGTACCAAGTCGTAAGTAGGAAGAAGAAGCGATGTAATTTAGTCGGGTTATAACTTTTATTTTAGCAACAAACATTATTTATGCGAAAAATAACAGTATTCTACATAGGTATTTATTGAAATAAATTTCAAATCCAGATTTTTCATTTATTTTTTCTGTAATTTGTGTTTTAACACGAATTATTAGATTTTTAATCTTGGTTGTTGGCCGATCTAGTTCGCGCCTTAGCCTTGCGCGCGCATCGGTACCGCGGCAAGAATAAAAACAATGCGCTGTGACGAAGTTTGGATTAATTGTGAAGTTTAATAATAACGAAAATGTCTACTTCAAGTAAAGAAAATGAAGAAAACCTATTATTAACTCTGCCGGACATACGTAACGAGGCGAAAAACGCGTGTGATAGTCTTTTGCCATCAAAGTCGAGTGAAATGTATTTTTACTAAATGTTTTATTAATTAAAAACTTAGTAAATGAAGAGTCTTGTTTTTTCTTCGCAAGTGTGCCTTATTTTTATGCTTTCTTATGGCAAACAATATCGCCTTGTGTATAATGGTCAACTTAGCACACTTGTATCATAATGTACTATTAACATTAACAAATAATTTTAATGGGTTCAAAGAGCCAACGAATATCGCGTCATTCGTCCCTTTTAAGAGCAATAAATATGAAAATCGTGAGAAAGATAGACATTATAATACAATTATTGACATATCAATATTTTTATTGTGGGTTAAACCCCACCGCGAAGTGGCATTTGTGTTCTATACGCGTATTGTGGATGATTATTTAGGACAATGATTTATCTTCTAATCGTTCTTGAAAAGATTATCTCAGCATAAAAATAAAGGTGCAGTGAGCGCTTTAACACGAGATAAGTACCTATTAAAGCAAGCTTCAATTTCTACAGTTGTCATTGCCAGATAAAGCAATTTATTTGAAATATCTTTAAGGTATGTTTGTGTTAACCAAAGCCTTGAACTATCATCTTATTTCTATATCTCGCACTTTTTACGTCTACGAATGGGTCTGTTGTTATATTTACTTCTCCTTGCTGGCTTTGACTTTCTGATGCTGTGTCTCGTGAGTAAAATTTGCTGCTCGCATGTCTTTCCTAGGCTTTTACCTCCGCCTCTTTAAAGTTGGGCTAAATAGGCTACTTGTTGTACTATGCATAAATTGTGATTATGTGACAGGTATATTGTGACTATGTGTTAGCGCTGTCGGCGTTGAAACGTTTGCATCGTTGGGACCTTCTGCTAAATTGCTTTAAAAAAAATATGCACCAAAATTAAATTCTACTTTGCCAAATAATAAAGCTGGTTGGTCACTAGCTCAAAGGATTAGATTGCTATCCAACGCGGCAACGCAGCTAGCTATCATCGCCTCCTTGCCACATGGAAACGGATTCGTTTTTGAGTAGTTTGGTTTTAAGTTTATTTTTTAGTCATGAATGTTCTTTGTACTATTAAATAGATTTTATTAAAAACTATATGATTGTAACCACCACCTCTGACCGCAACCATACCTAATTGGATTTGGATGCAAGGATGCGATCGTTGTTGAATATTTGCTTAGAAACAGATATATATACCAGTTAAACTTATTGAATGAATTAAGATCCAAAATATGAACCTCAAGCAAATGATCCTTAGTGCATGGATCCAATCGTTGTACTCATCTTGAGCAGTTGAGTCGAGATGGTACCACAGCTCGAATGCGTGGTATGGCAGGAAGCAAATGAAGAACACTGTAAATAAATAAGTACTCAGTATTTTCTACTATTAATATTATTATTATTTGAATTAAAAAATCCTTATGAATTAAAAATCATATGCCTTGAAAAATTCCTTCGATTTTCCAAAAATACAAAAGCATTCCAACCATTATATTCTCTTAAGAAACGTAAATTGACTGTCAGATTAAGCTTAGGTTCCTACCTTAACGAGAATTAATAATCATTATATATTTTTTGTTTTTTTGAAGATAACGTGACGTTAAGGTTATAAATAAAGTGAACAGGACCTAATTTATGCCGACAGGAAAATGCAAAGGTCATTTGATTAATACAAATATTGATGCGTATTCTTTGATGTCTTTCTTTGTTATGGTATTTAAAAAAAGTAGCTCTATTACGTACTCCCAATACTCATTTAATCTGTTGTATTTATTTTGCATCAATTATGTAACAATCCACTAATAGTTTTAAAACTGTTTTAGATCTATCATAATTGCTACTTTTTTATGACGTCATATCTACCATCTGTCTAGCGGAAAAAAGATGATTTCTGACGATAACGCTTAACCATTTTTTGTATAAAATTGAGTTTGGAGTTTTTTTTTGTCATCATCTTAATCCAACTTTTCACTATCTCAAATAAAAGTCTTTAAACCTTGGCGGTCTTCTCAATGATTTGTTTCTGGAATTAAGATTCACTTTGTAGAGATAAAGCCTCAAAAAAATAGTTTTTCTAATACATTTTGTTTCAAAATTCCTCGTTTCACTCTGAGTTCTGATATCCAACAATTTATCGCGGAACACTTAAAACTTGCGACTCGCGCTTACTATGCTAATGAATTGGCCTTTGTTTTAAATTAGCACAGGAAATTTGCTAATTGTCTGTTTTTATAGCACGTGCTTCTTCACTGCTTGATTTCTATTTGCATAATTAAATAAGACTATGTTTTTCGTTTCTTCCTGTAATAATGCGGTCCTTATTATTATGTCCTAATAATTCCTGTTTTACACACTGTGTTAGTCACTCACTAAGCATTTTAAACGATTTTCTTACTTAAAGTATGTAAGAAATGTATGTAATATTACTTATCTCAATAAATAGACCACATTTTTTTTATATGACAACGATTTTATACTTAATGAATAAGCATGCAACGTACTACGAACGAACGAACTATGCGCAGAAAAAGCAATTGATACGGGAAAGAAATAAACAAACAGTTACACAGAATCATTCATGCTTTTATAAACACGTAAGCACCGCGATATTCATGGTAACACATTTTTCAACACTTCGTCTGCGATCTACTTTGACACTTTGGGAGTGCCCCAAAAGTTTTCCCCAAGGCCCCATACTAAGTCCTCTGTTGTTCATACAAAAGTTAATGTTTACGGTTCAGTGGTGAATTTTGCCATCTCATTCGGTAGCGACCACATTCCTTTGTTCTTTTATGGTATTGTTTTTGTTGGATTAGATTGAACTTAACGCCGCCTAATGGCTTGTTTTAAAGGTAAATGTTAATATACTAAGATATAATGTATATTAGTAAGTTTTATTTCTTTGATAAAACTTCAATTACAGTTCCAAGACCCAAAGAACAAAATATGTTTATTTTACACTTACCAATAACAAAAAAAGCACCATCCATACAAGCGACGGACTTCCGAGCCTTAGCTTGAGCTTCACCCTGACCACCATGCAATGCACCGGGCATTTCCCTGGTGCTGGCCAAAAGACGCTGAGCCATCAGTGAGTAGAAAAACGCGATAACTAGTAGAGGCAGGCCGTAGTAGATTATCGCCTTTGCTAGGGTCAT
>CAWUPE010000112.1:0-34063 GCA_963924145.1 Pyrausta purpuralis
CTTTCGGTTTAAAGACATCTCCGGCTATTTTTCAAAGAGTACTAAGCAGCATTATAAGAAGGCATAAATTATCGGATTTTACAGTAAACTATATTGATGACATTTTAATTTTTTCTAAAACATTTTCTGAACACGTAAGACATCTATCATCATTATTTGAAGCAATATCACAGGAAGGCTTTAGACTAAAGTTTTCAAAATGTAATTTCGCTAAAGATTCTGTCAAATATCTGGGTCATATTATCATGAATAATACGGTCACACCATTAAAGGATAATTTAGTTGCTATTAAAGAATATCCGACACCAGAGACACAAAAAAATGTTCGACAATTTCTTGGTAAAATTATTTTTTATGGAAAATATGTGCCAAATATGTCTATCATATTAGATCCATTACACAATTTATTACGAAAAGGACAGAAATTTATTTGGACCGATAAATGTCAAGAGTCATTTATAAAAATAAAGGAGGCATTATGCTCGAAACCAATTTTAGCCATATTTGATCCGGATTTGCCAATTTATATTTATACAGATGCCAGTATACAAGGCATAGGGGCTGTTTTAAAACAAACACAAATTAATGGAGAAGAAAAGCCCTGTGCTTATTTTTCAAAAAAAATAAATGAAACGCAAAAAAGAAAAAAAGCCATATATCTTGAGTGCTTGGCAATAAAAGAAGCTTTAAAGTATTGGCAACATTGGCTTATTGGGAGATCATTTATAGTTTATTCTGATCACAAGCCTTTGGAGAAGTTGAATATTAAATCTAGGACAGATGAAGAACTAGGAGATCTCACTTACTACTTATCACAATTTAATTTTGAGGTGAAGTACTATCCTGGAAAATATAATCTAGAAGCAGATAATTTGAGCAGAAATCCTGTTTTGGAATCAAGTGAAAACCAAGATGATGTATTAAAAATTGTAAACTTGATTAATTTGGTAGATATACATAGTGATCAAGAGGAAAATGAATATATAAAGCAGAATAAAGACAGGCTAGAATTAAAAAATATGGTATATTATAAGAAAAGTGGGAAAAAGGATAAGATATTATTGACTGAAGAATTTAGCAAAAGAATCATAGAAAAAATACATTATCACTACTGTCACTTAGGAATGGAACAAATGAAACGAAAAATGAAAACATTTTATACAGCAAAAAATTTAGACACTAACATTAGAAAATATTGTGAGAAATGTGAAATCTGCATAAAGAATAAATCAAGAGGAAACTATAAATACGGTTTTATGTCTCATTTGGGTCCTGCTACTTACCCTTTTGAGATAGTATCAATAGACACCATCGGGGGATTTGGTGGATCACGTTCTACGAAAACATACTTACATCTTTTGGTCGACCACTTCACGAGATATGCTTTCATTGAAACTTCGAAAACCCAGAATGCTGGTGATTTCATAAAATTAATTAAAAAAGTAACCCAAAATCATAAAATTGGTTTAATACTGTCCGATCAATATCCAGGCATAAATTCAAATATATTTAAAGAGTACCTGAAAGCTGAAAATATACTTATCGTTTTTACTGCAGTGAATGCACCATTTTCTAATGGTTTGAATGAAAGATTAAATCAAACATTAGTAAACAAAATAAGATGTAAAATAAATGAGAAAAATAATAATTTAGCCTGGACAACAATAGCACACAATTGCGTTAAGAAATATAATGAAACGGAGCATACTGTAACAGGTTTTTCACCGAAATATTTACTGGACGGAAAAAAATATGATGTATTACCAATTGAATTGATGAAGGAAATATCAAATGATGATTTATCTTATGACAGAAAAATTGCGTATGAGAATTCTTTAAAATCGCACAATTATAATAAACAACGTTTTGATAAAAACCGAAGAGAATATGAATTTAGATGTGGAGATTTGGTTTATGTCGAAAATGGAAATCGATTAAATAGGAAAAAGCTTGATGAATTGAAGATTGGACCATATAAAATCTTAGAAAAACTGTCGAACTCAGTATATAAGATAGACACAGGACACAGAAAATGTGAGTCGAATCTGTTTCACATAACAAAGTTGGTACCTGTACTGGAAGCCAGTACAGACTCCTGAGGGGGGGAGATGTAATGAAGGACTTCATTGATAAATCTTTATGGTTTTATTTCCTTTTAATAATTTGACAACTTTGACTGTATTGACACATTATGCCAAACAGACAAAGTTTATTTTGAAAGTTACGATGTGATTATTTTATATAAAGATTTGTTATAACATTTGGAGTATCTATCTGTAAATGTTGTTTCTCTATTACAGGTAAATATTGTAGTTCATAAGGTGTGTGTAGTTTTAAGTTTGAGTTGTTATTAAAACAAATAAACTTCTCTATTACAGAGCAACACATTTCGGATATTATTCTATGAAATACAGGCTGTAGCCTCATATAGGGTGTTAAAGTACACTATATATATATTATATTGACGTTAATGCTTTTCATTCCATTTGTTAGAAACAGCGTCCTCTTGGAGAGCTGAGGGCTTGGATAAATCACAATATCTTGAGAAATAAGATCTAGCTAGAGTTTATTTCCCTTTAATAGCCAATGAATAAAAACACTTTAATCACAAATCCTTGTATTACTTTTACGTACTTACTTTTCAAAAATTCAAATATTGTTACGTTCTACTGCAAAAGATTTGTCCTCGTTATTTCAAATATTTTTCATCATTTTTAACTAAATCTTTTGTAAAACTTTTGAATTTGTCACAATATGATGGCATAACGTCAATCTGTCAATTGACAGTCTAGTAAACAGTTCAAAAATCTAAAGATTACAGCAAAACATATATCTTCATATTTTAATAGACTAAATTTTACATTTACAAACCCTGCCAAACATATTGATCGTAATTTTGTTCCGTTATTGATTTCTCTTAGATTTTACTGGAATATCATGATATATTTCGATAATATTCATAAAAAAGATGGCTTAACTTGTTTCTGGACATGTCATTCAACGGCCATATTTACGTTAGTATGACGTCATCTTCGTCAATGCTATCGAGTTTACTACACGACACGAGAGTGCTTCGTGATGCGAGTTTACGCAGTACAACTAACGTTGTACTGCGTAAACTCGCTACGCTAACGTGACGAATACGTCAAAAATTCGTGATTGGGGTACAGATGGCCCAAGCAGTTATTTTTTACAGAATAAATTCAACTTGGAAATTGATGTCGC
This sequence comes from Pyrausta purpuralis, assembly GCA_963924145.1. NCBI lineage: Eukaryota > Metazoa > Arthropoda > Insecta > Lepidoptera > Crambidae > Pyrausta > Pyrausta purpuralis. The sequence continues at coordinate 3,226 of CAWUPE010000112.1, forward strand.
TTCGCTATCTAATGCTTTAGAATGTTTTTAACACTCACAGTGTCATATTTATACTCATAAAGATGAAATAAGAAACCAAAAATTTGCGCACGGGCGGGACTTGAACCAGCAACCTTTTGGCAGACCGGGCCAAACGCTCTTACCAATTGAGCTACCGTGCTGTCAGTCCGACCCGGCGAAATTTGTGGTTTCTTATGAAAATGTCAATTGCGTGACGCTTAGCGCCATCTAGCCGTCTGTTTATGAAACAGATGGCCCAAGCAGTTATTCTTTAGCTCAATTGGTAAGAGCGTTTGGCCCGGTCTGCCAAAAGGTGGCTGGTTCAAGTCCCGCCCGTGCGCAAATTTTTGGTTTCTTATTTCATCTTTATGGCATCATCGAGTTCACCGATCCTTTAAGACTCTTAATACGGTGACAGCACAATCACATTTTCTCTCGTAAGTTTACTGTAATACGTACATTTTAATATTTCCACCTTACATACAAATTCTTAGTTTAATAACACTAGCTCCGCAGCAAATTAAGTCAGTCTCCACAGAAATATTTCGTTACCAAAGGGAGTTCGCTCGAGACGTCTTTAATTTAGCACATGTGAAACTTAGGCACGATAAAGCACTGTGTCGTGACATTAATTACGAGTTATCGCAACACATGGAGGCATCTAGTAAGTTATAGTGAGCTAAGAGTGAGCTTAATAATTTACAGACATGAAATGGTGCAAAAAGTATAAAAAATCAATTGAATTGGCTGTTGCCTGTAGGTTTTTTTAAAGGCAATCTCGTTTAACATTTATATGTGTATTAGCGGTCACCGCGACTTTGTCTGCACGTTTTGAGTTTGATCCTTCCCCTCCCGGCGGAGCGTAATGTTTTATAACCTAAAGCCTTCAGAGCCTTCCTAAGCTATCCAATACATTTTTTTTTTCAAATCGGTTCTATAGTTCCTAAGATTAGCGCGTTCAAACAATCACTTCAGCTTTAAGATATTGTTATACATTTAATAAATACACAGATTCTTTTTATAATGTATAAGAAGTGAAATAATCTTGAGAAAAGAAATGTAATATCATACAGGGGCTCTATTTTTTAATCACTCGCGTCAAGATGGCAAGTGAAATTAATTTATTAATGTGGAATTTACGATTAAAAAACAATTGAAATCCACACGGGAGGTATTTGAAAAAGACATCTCAATTGGGTGCGCACTAACGTCGCTATTTCGCGTGAATTTTGTTGATATTTAATTGGTTTCGAACAAATATCACACGCCATATTTAAGCAAGTGATTAAAAAATAGAGGCCTAGGTAATACTAGCATCTAAAATGTAACGATTAAAAACACCTAGATTTGTTGACGCTAAGTCATTCTATCTTTTACGTCATCACAATACATTTAAGGCATGTTTTACAAAGTCCTATTGTAACCAGTTTTTACAAGTAACGTTACTGCCCATTACTTCATATGATAGACGTTCCATATTTTAATTAGTCGTTGATGAGTGCTTACTTGTAGATAGTGGAACAGGCTCGTAATAAAGTAAAAATATACACCTTTCATATTGAGCCGCTTTATAAAGACGTCAAAGACATAAATACTACGAAGTGTACTTAGAATCAAACACAATTACGCACGAACACAACGTATCTTAACTCAATATCTATAATTAACCATGGGTAGAGCCGAGAAAACTCATTTAGTCATTATTAATCTCCAAAGATTTATGCTATGTAAAATAAAGAGCAAATACATCAGCACTAAACTGAAGATTCGTCATCCATCACGCGTTAAGCCTCTCACATATTAACTGCCGAGTAAACACAATCTTTTGAATGGTATAGTATACTGCTGATATACGTCCAGAAAATATCCGACCTGTGTGTAGTATGTGTATGTTAATGTTTTTTTTAAAATAGAGTATTTTATAAGCATAGGTCCCGTATATATATTTTTTTTCAGGAATCCGACACAATAATGTTGTTGAAGTGCTTAGAAAGCTGTGGAAAACCTTCGTTACTACCAACTTTTTTTTTTACAATTAAATTTTCTCTTGTAGCTAACAGTATCAACACCAAGTCACATACAAGCTTAAACACAATTAAATAACAATATACTAAAACGATCATGAAAAAAACATATGTCAAAACTAAAATAATATTACATGTGATTAAAATTACAATAATAATAACATTTAGTCAGTAACCTAATCATAAAAACAATGTGATCAAATAGCTTTTGTTTGTGATATTTAATCATTTTTATGCTGTTTGCCATTCCAGGATTTTAATAACCATAATCAATAACTCTATTGCGACCGTATCTTAACTACCAAAACTTTGTCAGTAACCACAACAAGTTCGTGTTAGCAAAATTTGAAGGCAGTCAAAACTTGTACAACTGCAGTTTCCGTATTTAGTGGTTTAGTCTAGACTCTAGACATCGTCAAACTTCTTCTATCACCAGTATAAAGCATCAAGACACACGAATGTGTTTCAGCCAAGTTCGCAAAGCAAAGGCAAGATGGCGGCAAAGTGTCATCTAACGCGATCTATTTCACGCTACATTTACTAAATCTTTTTAACTAGACATCTTTAGCTTTGATTGAGAGTCTCAACAAACCGCAATTTCATTACTGAATCCCTAATTTAAATTAAGTACCTCTTACTTTTCACGAGATATTATGGTCTGAAAACATTCTGAATAATCCCTATTTTTACTGATGACTGACCCTCTCATCAAAACCTGTAGAAGTAAAAAAAAAACATCCAAATAATTGTGTTCATAAAAGAGTTGTGAATCTGGTAGTGTTTCACATGTCTGTATTGGTGGGATAGTATATCGGATACTTTCCGGACAGCCTACGTACATAATTCGTTGCCGCCCCTCTATAAATACGTCCGCGAGACATTTGCATGCTTGGAAGCACAAAGAAGTCGATATCAGTAATTATGAATAGTTACAAGACACGATACGCCGTGTAATTTATTGTGCCTTATGGTTGACCATAAATTTGAAGAGTCAGTTGCACTAATATTTTTCCTGAAGCTAAAAATTATGGTTTATTGTCCAATCTTTGTCGGAATATTTTAATAATAACTTCATGGTGTGAAAACATTTAGGTCTAAATGTATAGTAGCAAACTTTCATAGTGGCAAGAAGGGCATTTTGTAACCAACGCTTAAAGATACCACTTGAATACATTGCATGAGGCCACTACGTATATACAATAATATTTTGGTGGTTAACTCACTACACTCTGAACGTCATTACTATAACCAATTTGTAGTTAAAATATGCCATCGGTTAAGGTTATGGTAACAGAAGCTAGTGCAATGCATCCATACTGTTTTATTTAAAGGTCCGATTTTGTACGGTCACAGGCAACGCGTCGCGGCGTTTGACAAATAGTCTGGTAATCCTAGGTTATGTTTAGAAGTGCGTCTGAACTACTTATATTATATAGTTTTATTTAAACTTCATTTCACTATGATTTGTACAATTGGCGGACTTAATACATTAGGACATTTTCTACCAATCAACCGCTAAAGAATGCTTAGAGTTGAATCAGTTGCGGAACATCAGCAGCCCTTCTCATGATTTGTAGTATTAATAAAATTAAACCTAAATTGATGGTGCGTTACTTTATTTTTCGGATCCAACAAACAAAGACTTTTTTTTAAATTCAAGAAAATTATTGGACACTTTCTTGTTTTATTAAATTTCTGCTTCTGTACAAAAATGCGTCAACTTAAAACATTATGGAAAAACTTTCGGTAGGCGTCATTCTAACCTGTTTTCTAATTATTACGTACCAAAATAGCCATTTGCCCACATATCGATGACAATGAAAATCATCAGCAAGTCAGCTACCCTAGAATCATTTGTCATCAACAAGCCGACGGCGTAGTCGACGGACTGTCACCGATTGTTAAGTTTTTCCTTCCGTAAGGAACCATTACCTACTGTTTGCAGTTAATGCAACTCATCTTTACCCTTAGCAACTCTCTCACCATCAGAGAGCACCCTAATGCCCTGATCACACGCACTGAGTAGACCGGCAAGACAGCAAATGGTTACTCGGCTGAGACAGTAGGGTGGGCGAGTAGATGTTTATACTCATTTTGCTTCACGGCGAAACAGTTAAGTTTCGATGACCGAGTTTCGTTTTGCGTCAAAATGAATAGAAGCAAGCAGACAGTACCTACCGTGAGCGAGTACCGAGTGGCGTTGGACAACGGTTTATATAACGGGTATGCAAAAATTTATGTCAACTCCAACACATGCATATGCTTCAGCTGTGGCTGGAAAAAGCAGTTTAACGGTTGCTTCAAAATGCTGGCATCACAGGCTGATAAGTGTGATGAGGACGGTTTCACTGAGGTTGTGAGGATCAAATAGAAGCTCTCCACTCGCAACCAGTGCGTCTCCGCACCGACCGAACCACCTAATGCGGCTGCGATACCAGTGACGATGTTATACGTGTCCCAACTTCAATACTCTACAAAGGTCGGGGAGATTGTAGAGTACATCCGAATTAAGACCAAATACTCACTGAGGGTCGAACAGTTGGAATCTCGTCACAATACGAATTTCGATTCGTTTGTGGTGAGAGTTCCGACTGGACAGCTGTCGACCTTCATGAAAGCAGAATTTTGACTGAAGGGTGTTTGTATCGTCGGTTTCGCGGACGGTTACCGTACACCAAGTTGCGCAACATTATACCAAAAAAATATTGTTTCATTTTTTTTAAATATTATTTTATGTATGTTAGTATTTAAGGTATCTATTGTATGGACCTTTGTTGCCTGCAATAAATGATTAAATTAAATGAAAAAGATTGCATCGAGCCGGCCGATAAACAAGACGAGGTGACAGTGACTGTCTCGCCATTTTTCTCGGCCGAGTTCTTGGCATCGCGCACTCGGCACAGTCAGAGGAAACATACCGACCGAGAACTCTTTACTTAGCACGTGTAATCAAAGCTACCCTACTGACTACTTTTAACGTATGAAACGCAGCCGCCAGCAAAATTAAAGAATGCGCTCAAATTGCAGCGTGTAAATGGAAATAAAAGAACATCTGATTGCTCTTGTGGCCGAGAGAATAATTGAAAAAATGTCCCTTTGATTGTTGGCAGTGTAATAAGATGGGATATTCTCGGGTCTGTTATTACTGACACTGGACGATTCGAAGAAACGTTGACGTGGGCGATTGTTCTTTTATCGTTGCAATAAAATAATAATATATATAGTATTAAGGTCCTAACTAATTATTTAGAATAATCATAAGTAGGTACTTATTATTAGTTTTCACAGCTTATTTGTCAGTCTTTACCATATCTTCATATGAATTCAAATCGGATTACTTGCTGTATCTCAAAAATCACTAGTTCGATCTCGTTCGAACCAATTTTGGTTAAAAGTATTTGACACATCTACATCGTCTACTTTTTTCAATATTTTTACTAGCTTAGTTCAAAAGTTATAGAAGGAGGGTGAGGGGACGCCCATTTTACCACTTTGGAAGCGTCTATCTTATAAATGTTTGACCTTGAGATAAAATGGTTTTAGGAACCTTTATGTGATTTTCATTAATTCATTTTTTTATTGCATGTATTTGTTAGTAGAGTATCAATTTGCATCATCAACATACCCACCCACACCCGGTAGGGTACAGCAAATAATGGTACCTATCTTAAGATACATTTAACAACAAATTAAATAGTTAAATTACATTAAATTTTAAAGGCCTTATCCATAAACACTCCACACGCATAGGCATGAGCAATTTTTTTTTTGCTTTACTTCCATATATGGAAGCCATTTTTTTTTGTATGGGTTTTGTAAAGCGGTTAACAGGATGCATCTGCCAACTAAGTTTTAATGTGATTTACGGACGTACAGACATACAGACTTGACGCAACTATAAGGGTTCCGCTTTTTTGGCATTCGGCTACGGAACCTCTTAAAAAGAGAGCCTCAAACCTCAATATGATGTTGTTTTAACTTTAAATGCTGATATAAGTGTTTCACACCAAATTTTGACATAGGTTTCTACGCGGCTAGACCTGCGACAAAGTTTTCAATAAATTTAATCTAACAACCTAACTTTCTAATTGGACCTGTACCCAGAATCACCTGAACATCGCCTGCAGATACTAGAATAGATTCCCTACTCGTCCCGCATACTGATGGCCTAGATACAGCGGACTATTGCAAGCGCCTTTTATTGTCGTCTAACTGAAGCCATTTGCAACAATTAACCGTAGTTAGGCTTTAACGAACCAATTGTCGTCTGTTGCAGGAACCCTTATATTCAATAGTCTCTATTACCTAAGCTGTAAGGCTGAATTCAATTACGTTTTTGGTGTATTGTATGTTATAGATGTTTATCGGTGTCTCCATCTGCATTTCAGATTAGGGCTGATAAGATTAGTTTTCATTTACCTTTTATTGTGCAATGTTTGGAGGAAATAACAATTTTGCTATGAGTCCATGATTTGACCACGCCACCATTGTTTTACTGTTGGTGGATTTATACTTTTGTCTGACGTGTCGTGTCGTGATGCATCAGAACGCAATCAGCTTCATACATTTAGTATGGAAACGTTCAAATCCCATCACGAAACGTCAGACAAAAGACATCACACTAATATAAACGTAACCATACTAAATGTATGGAACCGATTGCGTTCTTATGCGTCACGACACGACACGTCAAACAAATATAAATCCACGTTAATACAATAGTTCACGTCTACAAGACGTGGCGTCGTGGAGTTCAAGTATTATTCAAATTGGTGACATTAATCACCCTCATAGTTAGCTAAGCTTCTAATTTATTGGTTGTCTTATTAAAGAGCGTATTATAATCTAAAAGCATTCTAATGACTTTATCGTCAACATTCATAGCTATATCACCACGCGTCACCAGCTATAATAACGTTAATTAAGCCCGTTCCATCGTTAACCCATTTTCACTGAGACGGAAGAGTCATTTGTGAAATTGGTCCAAATATTATGTCTTTTGTTAGATTTTATCGGGAGCTTTATGACGAATATACTGATGATAATAATGGTGTTCTTACAATAATGTGTTGAAACATACACCCTTAAAATCTCGATTATTGTATGGAAATGTATTCAGTGAAATTACTTGATTTGAACTCTTTGATCATATTTAATAAGTAACCAGAAAATAGGATACATTTCTGCTCTTTCACATTAGAGCGACAGTAGCGCGACAGCAGCGCGTCTCTCTAATGTGAAGGGCTTACTGCTGTCATTTTATGGATGAAATTGACAGCAGCGCAACTGCCCGCGCGACCTAAAGTAAATTCTTCCTGTAATAAGTTTGTTAGCGTCAGAATTTGATAATATTTTAGTAAGTTGATCTATTATGGCTTCCTAACGCGTGTAAAGACATCCGTAAGTGTATGTAAGTTTGTCTTAGGATTTTTGAAATCGAGAAGTCATAGCCAGTAACATTTTTGCAGTTTAAGTAGATATAGTTCAAATTAAGTTAAAGTGAAAGTTTTATCGAAATCAGTTCAGAAGTTTTGGAGATATGAGTATAAACTAAAAATAATAAATAAAATAAAAAATTTGAACATTTAAACCGCTTTCAAAAAATTACTTAAAAGGGGTAAAATACTACTTTGTACTATTATAGATTCTATTCGACTTCTTTTTAGGAAAAACAAATTCTTTTCGAGTCCGCGCATGATGTCCATAGAAAAAATGAATAAGGTACCTTATTCATTTTTTCTATGATGACGTCACCTTACGTTCACCAATATCTACACACTCGTATCTTAAACCGAGTCCAAAGAAATTTGTTTTCATAAATAGAAGACGAATACAGTATTTTAAGTTTGTCATTATATTTTTTTGAAGGCGATTAGATTATATTCCTACTTATTTTACTCAATGATTGAGTTTAGTCTACTTAGACTAGATACTATAGATTAGTATTTAGTCAGAATAAGCTACTTCTTAAGCCAGAAAACCGTCAAGTCAAGAAGTCAGAATGAGCTAGTTCTAGCTTTTTAAACAAGATAAATATTGAGGAACAATATATTAAACAATACGGTTGTATTCTTCAAAGATGTTGACCAAGATTTTTTAAATATTTATAGAGACGCCAGCACATTAAAGTATATTTATTACCGTCTTCAAAAAAGGTGGTAATCAATTCGACCTGTTTGTATGTAATACCGTCAAAATTGTATAAAATTTAAGTATGTTGACTTTTAAGGTTAACACGTATGCGAAATTTTGTAAGTGTATGTATGTATGTTTTTCTTAGAAGCTTGCATGCATTTTCTAAATGTCCTTAGCATGAGGTGGTTCAAGTTCATGCTTTTTATGAATCATTTCGTTAATTGCTGGGTTAATAGATATTTGTTTGCAACGAACGGTGTTAAGTTATAAGCTTTTCCAATTGAAATCCAATTAAATATCAGATATTTCTGAGTAATATCGCAGTCGTACAAGATTGATTCTAGGAACCGGCAAGAAGGTGTCTTAAGATTCGTATTGATGAAAGGAGTAAGACCCTTTAGATCCTATGTACACAGAGATTTTTGCGCAGATTTTGATGCAGTCGCAATGCTAACGCGCGTCAGCATCGATGCAATCGCGCTTCCGGATTGATGCTAACGCGCGACTGCATCGATGCTAAATTAAATCTGTTCATTGCGTGAGTCGTGATGCTGAAGCGCGTTTTCAAAACGCGCGATTGCATCGATGCTAAAAGTCGCAGTGTGTAAGGGGTCTTACACACTACTACTTTCAGCAGCGATGGTGTCGCGATGCCAACGCGTGTTAGCATCGATACAGTCGCGATGCAAAAGCTGGAAATAAGTCGCAGTGTGTTAGGGGTCTAAGGTTAAGTTGATTCGTTGATTGCTTTGCCATTAAATTTTCCTTCACATTGGATTAATCAAATAAATATAAGTATTCTAATAAGGGAAACTTAAATTAAGTTCTTCTATGTGGCACGCGTAAAATCTTCGTGTGTAAATATGATGAAATAAAAAGTGGTAATATCTTTTAAATTTAAATTAAAAGATATTCCAGTCTATAGTCTGTAGTCCAGTCTGTAGCAGTTTATAGTCCAGTCTCTTATTTCCATTGGATGAAAAAAAAAACCTCTATGCCCAGATAACTAGCTACAATAAGACTTTTATGATAAATGCATACATTCTTGTAAGTAGTAACTAATAGCAGAAAAGACTAGCAGACATCTCATTCGTCCTTATTTTGCACAATGATTCCAAAGGGCTACTATTTGTCTTACGTAAGGCGGATAGTGTTCAGCAAAGAAAACGATTTAATGGAATATTCCTCGGTGGTCGACAACTCACTTAAGCGAAACCGGAGATATAACTCGATGGTTACGTGTTTACCCTGTTACTTGATACCTCGAACAGAAGCTCCATAATGCTTTGTCCTACTTCGCTCTGTGTTTACAAGTCAAATAGGATTTTGTTTGTCAAAACGGTTCAGACTGCGTAAACAATTATCGCAAGCTTCATAACTGCAATTTTCATCCTAACCAAATGGAATTAAAATAAATGACAATATATTTAAATGCTTAGTTCAATTTATTATAATATGACACTTTAATTTAATTAAAAGATATTTGGAAGCGTCTATTTTATAATATTGCGATAAATAAGTTTCTAATGTTCTCTAATCAAGTTTAAATTGTTTCTATTGAATGTGTAGCCACGCGACTGCGCGCATTAGTGATAACCGGAGAGACATAAATAACATTTTCTATTAGATTTCTGTTCACTAATCTCCTCTGTGCGGTTGTTATCTTTAGTGGCATAAATTATTCAGCTTAAATAAACTGCCCCACGCGAGCTCGAGGAATAATTTTATGCCTATCCGGATTATTTTCTTTTTATCTCAGCCCCGGGTCAGAAATCACATGGTTATTGAATTATCATTTGAATATGATATATGGGGTGATACACAAATCCGGGGTGTGAACAATTGCTGTGAAATTGTTGAGGGGCCGTGTGATTTGATCATAATTTGAGTTATGGGTTAAGATTACTATCAAGTTCCTTAACGACAAAGGAATGGTTGACATGAAAATATCTCGCTTCTATTTTTGGGCTTATAATTCCATCTCATAGGATATTAAACACGTCTCGCCTATTAGACTTACGGCTTTTTTTATTTCCGTCGCATCCAAATTTTGGTAAGCACCTATGTCAACCCACCTCACGTCATCCCCGAGATTTAAAAATAGATTTTTTGTTGCTTCATCGGCTCCAAAGTAATTTGTCTTTAAATATCTCGTCGCGGTAAGGCGCATCCCAGCTGCGAAGTTTCAGAAGGGCCTGCTTCTAAACAATTAAAATATCTGGCTAATGGAGTAAATGGAATTTCAAGTATGCTAATGAACATATTGCCTGTCTTGTTCTTTATTTGCTCGCTGAATAGACAAAAAGTGCCATTAATTTAAACTTGGCTAACCGTCCGTCATTTCCTCGTTAAGATTTTGCTTATCTTGAAAGCGTATTAATCATTTTGGTAATGAATTTTTCATGAAAGTCCAAACGTGAGGATTTAATAAGCATAATATTAAATGTATGTAATTACTTAAAATTACTACAACGTTCTCAAAAGAAAATAATAAAGACTCTTCCAATATCCTTATCAGATACCAACTAAACAAGTATATGAAAAAACTAAAATAATGAATGTAAAACAATTATATAAATAAAATATATGTATGTTAATGAAAAAGAAATAATGAATAATATTAAATCTGGTATAGATCTAAGAGAGAAAAACAGTGTAATGCCCAAGAAGATAAATAATCATAGTATTATTTAAATGTATTTCTTATCTCATTTTAAATGTAAATTTCTTATGAGAATAGAGTTCTTTAAACCTAAACCTATGTAGAGGCAACTACACCGAGAGACATGACGACTCAAAAATAATGACCTAAGTGCGTTAATACGAGTCTTATATTAAATTAAGAGGTATTCATCAAAAAGGTTCAAACGTCGTTTCTTTCCTCAAACCAAATGTTAAAATATTTATCTTCTATATGGACGACTTCATTATCCTCCTATGTTTTTTGAAGGGACGTACCGTGTGGTTTTGCTGTGTTAATACAATTTGATTCGTAATAGCGTATCTGGCGTAAAACCGTACCATAGTAAAAATAAATATGGATCAATTTAACGATTAAATATAACTACAAGGAAACATTTTCATGTATTTGACTGAAGGAGATATCATCATCATCATCATAATCAGCCAAAGGACGTCCACTGCTGAACATAGGCCTCCCCCACGGCTTTCCACAGCGACCGATCACTAGCGGTCTGCATCCAGTTTGATCCTACGATCTTTTTAAGGTCGTCTGTCCATCTTGTTGGTGGACGTCCGACGCTGCGTCTCTGGTCGAAGGGTTTCCAATCTAGAACTTTCCTGCCCCAACGGCCATCAGTTCTTCGCGCTATGTGCCCTGCCCACTGCCACTTAAGCTTACTGATTCTCAAGGCTATATCCGTTACCTTGGTTCTTCTACGTATCTCCTCGTTTCTGATTCGATCTCGTAGAGAAACACCGAGCATAGCCTGCTCCATCGCTCGTTGTGTAATTTTGAGCTTCATTATAAGGCCCATAGTAAGAGACCACGTTTCGGATCCGTATGTCATCACTGGTAACACACACTGATTGAAGACTTTCATCTTCAGACACTGAGGTAATTGAGACGAGAAGACGCTCTTGCGCATTTTCCCGAACGCTGCCCAGCCGAGTTGGATTCGTCGATTGACCTCTTTCTCGAAGTTGGACCTACCCAATTGGATCACTTGTCCCAGGTAGACGTACTCGTCGACAACTTCGAGAGTTGAGTTCCCAATGGATACTGGAGTGGGTACAACAAGGGAACTCGACATAATTTTCGTCTTCTCCATGTTCATTTTAAGACCCACTTGTTGGGATACTCGGTCGAGGTCTTCGAGCATAGTGCCTAGATCATCCAGCGTCTTTGCCACAACGACTATGTCATCGGCAAACCGAAGGTGTGTTATGTATTCGCCATTGACGGAGATGCCGAATCCTTCCCATTCCAGGAGCTTGAAGGCGTTTTCCAATGCCGTTGTAAACAGTTTCGGAGATATTACATCGCCCTGTCTTACACCTCTTCGCAATGGAATCGACCTTGTATTCTGTTCCTGTACTCGGACCGACATGGTGGCGTTGTTATATAGACACTTTAAGACCTCTATATACCTATAGTCTATGTGACACCGCTGAAGAGACCGAAGCACCGCCCAAGTTTCGATCGAATCGATCGAAGGAGATAATGCTGTAGTAAACTTTAAGTTGGATTTGATCGCTTCTCAAAAATTAAAGTACCTACACAAATCATTGCGTGTCTATTTTCCTTGATTTTTTTATATTCGTAGACTCCAACTATTTTTATTTGTATTTTCTGGAGGTACTTTGCCTTCTCTGTCTTTTCGTTACCTTTAGGTAACTAGTTTAAGCAATATATTTCTGCTAGTATATTTTTTAAGGTACACGTAGAGAGACAAACTGAGCTTAAGTAAGGTTGTCTGTGCTTTCTATTTTATCTGTGGATTTGTTGATTTTGGGACAAATGGGGGAGCCATGGTACTGGACGACAATAATAGAAATATGCAAATAACTGTGGACACGCGAGATGATATTCAAACAAGATTATGTGTGTAAGCGTTGCCAGATGAATGCGGTTCATAAATGCAAAGTGAAAATACCCCGGGAGATGTGGAAGGGTTGTTATAATTTCATTAGTTGACTTATGGACTTGGGAAAGTAAATACTCATATTTTTTTCATCACCATAATTCATTCTTTAAAACTTTTACTGATTAAGAGGAATTGACAATTTATGTAAACATGTAGATGTGATGATCAATAAGTAATTGATGATTTTATGTAATTTATTGCACATAACATAAATAGTTAATTCTATATTAACAATAAAAATAAATTAAAACTAAAATATACATCTATGAAATAGTAAACAGAAATTAAACTAAGTAATTTACATATAACCTAAAGAATAATAAAAAAAAAGAACTTATACCTACCTACTATAAATAAAAAATATCCTCTTAATTTCCGCCGCATGGCGGCAGGGTGCCCAGGAGGCTGGCAGCATTGCCTCTTTGTATGGCCAGACAGATTCGCTGGCCGAGGTAGCTGCCAGCCCTCTGGTCACCCGAGGCCTCGATTAGGCGCGCCGATAATTCTTTAAATAGGCGGCGCGCCTCCGGCCCCCACGGACCCAATGTCTCAACCCCAAACGGTGCAAATATGTAACCCTCACCGAGGGCTACATATAAGCGCCGCTTGAAGGTTTCCGCGTTAGCCGCCGCCGCACCTGCATTAGATGAGGTTGCATGGACGTGGGACGGTGCCAGTGTGTCTACGCAGGTAGCGTCCCAGACCAGTGACCTCCCCAATTTCCATGGAACAAGCGTCAATCCATCGGGCCTCTTCCCATCGCTTCGGATTAAACCTCTCGGCTCTAAGATCGCGGGTATGTTGGCGGTTACAAGAGCCCGACGGATGACGTCGTTCAACGTAGCGTGGCGCGACAAGCGGCCAGCGCTCTTGGAGCAGGAGAGTCCGTGGTGGCCGAGTTCCTCGCCGCATTGGCAACGGTGAGCCCTGTTTGTCTGAACGCCCAGACGGAGACCAACTAAAATAGATAGAAATGAGTTGCTTAGTAGGGTGCCTAGGTTTGGAGATGGTATTGCCTGCAACCAGTAGCCTGACTCTTTCTCAAAGACAGCGAGGAGACGAGCGCGGTCCGTCTCATTCTCAGCAGTAGTTAGGAGATCACGCTGGATCTGGAGGCAGAGCGGCTTATCCCACTGTCTCTGTGACTGAGGAGCAACCGGTTGCACGCTCGGGCATGCCATTGACCATGCGAGTTTGGCCTCGGCCAAGTAAGCCACCTCTGCGGAACCCAGTGACGGGCTAATGATTCTCCCGAAGAGGTTGTGCGTACTGTGGACCGATGACAAAAACGCAGGCAAAGAAACACTTGAAATTTTGCGGATGCCCAGGCCGACGAAGCGGATCGGAAGGGACGCCTGGGTCCAGGCTCTCTCTTTAATGTTGCAATTTAGAATTTCAGTGAGGCAGTTTTGTATCATTTGGTCTAAAGACATTAGAATATCATTGTGTTGCCAAATAGGAGAGCACCAGAGAATGTATGTGAATTTTGGTACGAAGAGGCAGAAGCGAATGAAAGAAAGAGCCATGTGTGAATTAATTTGATGAAGACGGTTCGATGAATTATTAAATTTAGACATCTGGTCCGATAAAAAGGTAGGGACAGCACTGCCAATGATAGGGGCTCCTAAAAGTCTAAGGCATTGATCATCGACTGTTTTTATATTGGGGGCCAGAACGTTAAATTAAGAAATAATTTCGGATTTTTTTGTGGGGTCAGTTGATTGGGGGATAAAAATTTCACACTTAGAAAAATTAAGCTCGAGGCCAATAGAGGCGAACTCCGTGATTAAAGTTTGTAAGTGGGTCAGAACTGACGAAACGTCGCCTCCAAAGGTTCCGTCATCTAAATACCAAACATTAAATTTAGATTTTAGTTTTGAAATAAAAGGATGAATGGCAAGGCTAAAAATGGCAGGTCCGAGCGGGTCATCCTGTTGGCAGCCGACAACTGAATGTAAAAGATGTTGTTTATGTACAAGAGTTGAAGGGGAACTGTAGCACTGCCAAAGGTATGGGTAAATCGGTGGGATATTACTTTGGATTTCCGTGAGTAATGCACCTCGGTCTACGGTGTTGAATGCATTCTTGACATCAACCTTCAACAACACCTCGGCTCCATTGTTCAGGAGGAGGGTGCGGGTTGCATGCACGGCAGCCTCACAGCCTCCTCTCGAACCAAAACCGAGCTGCACGGGTTGGAAGGTTGATGTCAGTTGTGGTAGGATGTACTTGCAGCAGATTTTGGACACTATACGCCGGATTGTGGTACCCACAGCAATTGGCCGAATACCACAGTCCTTCTTTTTAAGCGCGCACAGGTTTGCACCGTAAAGGAGACTGGTTATGCAGTTGGGTACTTTTCCGGCTAGCATAATGTTGCATAAGCAAGTAAGATCCAACAGAAGGGCCCTGCCGTTGTCTCCCGTGGCCCCACACACGAGGTCTTTGTAGTGCTGGGGAGTGAGCCCGTCGAGGCCACCGGCAGAGCCATTCTTGAATGACATGATGGCTGCAAGTACATCCTCCGGTGTGGCTAGTGGTGTGGGGTCAGCTGCCTGGGGGGGGGGGGGGGGGGGGGGGGGGGAGCGGGAAGGTGAAATGAGGCGGATAGCTGAGGGTCTTTGCTATGTAGGGCTGATAGAGTCTCTGCAGAGTCAGGAGCGACTTCGTCATCGGAGAAAAGCAGCTGGGCAGCTCCTTTCAAATCACCATCGCTTATTTTACTTTCAATTTTTTTAATAATATTAAAGTTTTTCTTTTTATTAATAATTTGTGGACCGAATGGAGGAAATACGAAATGAGAGTTCGAACAGTTGTCTTTTGCGCAGCACGAAAATAGCACCGCGCATGGGCCATTTTCCATGCACGCTAACTTCTGCCGAGGCGCTTTACACTTTTAACCGGACACGGCACAAAACAGGCACTGCGCGAATTTTAAATTAAATTATAAAACACTTCATGTGACAATGACAGTCAATGACAATGACAATATCATTATATATTGATGATTTTGAATGAATATATACTTGTTGAGTCCTTCTCACTATTAGCACCTATCAGGTCTTATGTAGGGGTGGAAATGATACGCACGAATTACGACAATACCGATTTATTATAAACTTGGTAGCGTGTTTACATAGTGCTCTCGTATTAAGGACTAAATATTTTAGGTTGGAAGCGTCGATCGCTCGGCGTCCGTTATCGGGTTACATTGTACGTGTCTATTAACTACTCATACATTTGCGCGAGGTAGCTGTATGTGTGTGCTGTGTCAGCACCTACATTACACCCCCCCTTTTTTTAAAAAAAAAAACGAAAAATAGATTATTTTTAACATCATTTAGCGAAAATTACTGCAAACATAACAACTTATTACATTTTTAATTTTACCCTTTTTTACAAAAGTTTTTAAACTACGTAAATCGATACAGCCGTTTTTACGCTTAAAATTATACACAGTTCTCTTATCATACAGACTATCAAGTTGCGAGCTCACAATATGTTAGGTATAGTAAGCTTGCAACCTGATCGGTCGACCTTATTACAATAACATTCTTGCTTATTACAATAACAGTGAACTAGGTACTTACTAATCTAAAAATAGTCACCGGTACATTGTATGTAACGCATTGATTCAGAGAATAACATATAAATGATACAAAGTGACTCTCTTATGGGTCAGCTGTGCTACACATTATGTTATTTCTTAACATCTAGATTTTATGTTAAAAGTACATACATGATTTGACATCTTACTTACTATATTTTAGTTACATTTTGTTATTTAAACTTATTTACCTATTTATTTTTAACTGAAACATTTTTTGACAAAATATCCACTTATTTACGCAGTAAGATTTTTACTTTAGCATTGGTTGAACTAATAATGCACTGTCGCAGCTTGAGGAACTGGACGAGCTGCTGTTTCAGCTAGCTGTGTCCCGCGTCCTTCTTCGATACGCGAAATAACTTGTTTAATTACTTTACCCTTAACTTTATTTCCGGCTTTCCGGCACAACACATAGAGACATGTTACACTTATCACGATTATCACAATCACGGTAATAATTCCATATGTTTCTAGCTTTCTTTGTAATTCAGCTTGCGCCTGGTTACCAGCTCCGTTTTGAGCTATGATAACTTCAGCATTCTTTGCCTGTTGTGAGCCCATGTTTTCAAAAATAGGCATCGACCGACTAAAGTAACTTTTATAAACTTAGGAGGTGTTGCTCCGTAGGAATCTTACAATATATTAATAGCTAATTATTTTAGTTTCTAAGTTAACTTAACTTATCCTAATTCGCTGTGTTAGTTTAAATTTGCTTAAAATCTAGGTTACATATAACGCGTAGGTGGCTTTACTACTCTGCCACTGCGTGTGGTCCAAGTGACGCACTTTTTAGCTACTTTATTCTCGCTGTTACAGTTCTGCTGAAACTCATTTTTACTTGTACACATATTATCTTCGTTACATTCATTTTCTGATTTAATTACATATGCTGGTTTCAGCCTTTCAATTGAAATGTTAACTTGCCTGTTCGGAAGTTGTACCTTAAATACCTTACTATTTCTACTTAGGACGCTGTAGGGGCCATCGTAAGTAGGTGATAAAGGTTTTTTAACCGCATCGTTTCTAATGAAAACATGACTGCAATCACTAAGGTCTTTATAAACAAATAATTTCCGCGAATCGCTTGCGCTTCGTGACTGCGGACGAAGGCTACCTATGATTTCTCGTAATCGCTCTACATACGTATAATCGTCTCCATTGTACTTTGGACTGGACTCGCGGTAAAAATCGCCTGGCAAGCGTAATGGTTGCCCGTAGACTAGGTCAGCTGTACTAAAGCCTGTGTCACACTTGCTAGCTGCTCGTAACCCGAATAAAACTGTTGATAATTCGTCATCCCAAGATTCACCTTCTGATAACCTACTTGTTAAAGCTGCCTTTAAACAACGGTGCCACCTTTCTATCATACCATTACTTTGTGGATGGTAGGGTGTGGTGCGAATCCTATGAACTCCTAGTAATTTTAATAGGTTCGTAAAAAGAGTACTTTCGAACTGCCTACCTTGATCGCTAGTTAACCTGCTGGGGCACCCGAATCTACATACCCAGTTCTCATAGATGACTCTAGCTACGGTTTCGGCGGTGATATTTTCTACGGGTATCGCTTCTGGCCAGTGTGTACAACGGTCTATAATTGTGACGCAATACTTGTTGTTATGACGAGTTGTGGGCAACGGGCCTACAATATCGACATGAATATGATCGAAGCGTTGACTAGGCTTGAATGTACCTACCTCAGTTAAAACATGACGTGTTACTTTGCTTTTTTGGCATTGTATACACGATTTTGCCCAAAGTCCTACTTCCTTATTCATATTTGGCCAAAAAAATCTCTTAGTAACCATTGATCTAGTTGTCCTAATGCCTGGATGGCTGATGTTGTGTATAGATTCGAAAACAGCTTTCCTAAATGCTGGCGGTACATAAGGTCTAACGTTACCTCCCGCGACGTCACAGTATATACTTTTATCAACGTTAGGTATAAGT
Organism: Pyrausta purpuralis; assembly: GCA_963924145.1. Lineage (NCBI taxonomy): Eukaryota > Metazoa > Arthropoda > Insecta > Lepidoptera > Crambidae > Pyrausta > Pyrausta purpuralis. Next base: position 21,549 of record CAWUPE010000112.1, read on the forward strand.
ATTCGCTTTAACTGTACCTTATTCGACGCGCTGGAATCTTGCAGCATTTGCGAAATTTGAACGTCGGCTTCCTGAGCTGTTGCTAATTCCTCGTAATCTATGACCGTTGGACAAACGATAGTTTCGATACGCGATAGCGCGTCTGCGACTGAATTATCGTTACCGTTGACATGTTGTATACTGCTGGTATACTCGCTTATATACAACAATTGTCTAATTCGTCGAGGCGTTTCTTTACTTGAGTTTACCTTTGTGAGTGCGTACGTCAGAGGCTTGTGATCTGTATACACTATTAAATCACGTCCTTCTATCATGTTTTTGAAATGCATAATAGACATATATACAGCTAACAATTCTCTGTCGTACGTACTGTACTTTTGTTGCGCGTCCGATAGTTTTTTAGAGAAATACCCGAGAGGTTTCCACTTACCGTCGACTTTCTGCTGCAATACTGCACCTACGCAGGTATTTGAAGCGTCAGTCATTAACGATAATTGTGCATCTGCTACAGGATGAGATAAAGTTACGGCGTTTTGTAGGTCTAGCTTACATTTTTCGAACGATTTCTCGGCTTCACTGTCCCATTCAATTTTTGTCTTATCATTCTTTTTGAATTTTGTAAAAACTTGTTAAGATGCATATGACATTCGGCTGCTTTAGGTAAATGCGGTCTGTAAAAATTTACCATGCCTAGAAAACGTCGTAACTCATCGACTGTCTGCGGCTTAGGGTAGTTCGTGACAGCGCTGACTTTATCAGGTAACGTGCTTATTCCTGCCGGTGTGACTTTGTAGCCTAAAAAATCAAGTTCACTTACTCCGAACGAACTCTTACTTAGATTTATGGTCAACCCGATACTGTGGAAACGTTCAAATACTTTTCGAACATGCTCTCTATGTGTGACGTCATCACGTGATGCAATAATTACGTCATCAATGTAACAGAAAAGTGATGACTCATATACATTACCTATGTTTTCACCGATATTCTCGATTCCGCGCAGAACCGTGTTGTCCATAAATCTCTGAAAGGTTTGAGCTGCATTCCTAAGTCCAAATGTCATTCGTTGAAACTCATACAAACCAAAAGGAGTGGTGATGGCAGTTTTTTCTATGTCCTCGGGTGCGACTTCTATAAAATGGTAAGCCCTATTAATATCAAGGTGAGTGTATATTGTTTTACCTGTCAAACCGTAAGTAAAATCTTGCAGTCTCGGTACGGGATACCGATCTGGTTTCGTTATTGCGTTAAGTCGGCGAAAATCTCCGCAGGGTCGTAACGAGCCGTCTTTTTTATTGACTACATGTAGGGGACTAGCCCACTGGCTCCTAGATGGTCTACAAATACCAGATTCCTGCATATAACGAAATTCTTCCCTAACTTTTTGATACTTCCCTGGCGGTAATGGTCGTGCTTAGCGTAAACAGGCGGTCCTGTCGTATCAATGTGGTGTTTGACTGTGTGCGTGGGCAGCACTTCTTTAAATGAAACGGGCTTAGTAATATCTGAAAATTCGTCTAATAAGTCACGAAACGGATGCGATTCCTGAATGCTACTTATTGTCGGCTCACTATAACTTACGATGGTTCCTATTGCGCATAAACTAGTTACACTATCTATTAATTTCTTGTTATGTAAGTCTACCAATAATCGGTGCGTTTTTAGAAAATCTGCGCCTATTATTGGCTTACTTACGTCACAAATAATGAATTGCCACTTAAAACTACGTCGTAGCCCTAAATTTAATTCTAAAGTAACTACGCCGTAAGTATTTATTTCCGTTCCGTTAGCAGCAAATAGTTTGTAATTACTTATGGACTTTTTACAATGCTTTTGACTACTTTTATTTGCCGGTACAACCGATACATTAGCACCCGTATCAATAAGAAAATTCATACCGTTTTTAGAGTCCGTCACGCATAAGCGATGGTTTTCTGTGGAGTTGATGCATGCTACCACCGCATCAGGCTGCATCTTCTTTAGTTTTCCGGTTGGTTGGAGTTGTTAGTCTTCGTCCAGTTGCACGGTGACTCGCATCTTCGTGCTGTCTCGCGGTACCGGTAGTGGAACCGGCACAGCCAGTCTTCACTTTGCGGTGTGCGCTGCGGTGTCCTGGACCTGGGCCGCGAACGAGAACGGTTACGCATCCATCGCCTACCACCATTGTATCGTCGCCGATTGTTGATGCTATTTACCTCACTACGCAGTGTCTTGAGCTCCAGGGCCATGTTCTTCATTTGGTTCAACAGCTCGCCGTTCACGTCCGTGGAAGCCGAAGTCGATGGCGGCTGAGGGCTGAGTCCAAAGCCATCAACTGTCCGTTGCGCAGGTTGTCCATGATCTTGTCGGCCATGTCGGCGAGGTCGTCGAGCTCCGTGTCCGGTTTGTTGGTGGCCAGTATCGCACGTACCCAAGCCGGCAGCCGTGCCAGCCATAGGTTTTTGAGCGTGTCTCCCTCGGCTCCTGAGTTCTTGGCCAGTTCTTTCATCTTGGCCAGCAGCTGTGATGGTCGCTGCTGCCCCAACTCCATCTCCGACACGAGCTTGTTGAATTGAGCCTCCGCGCTGGCTTGGAACACCTTGAGTAGCCTCTTCTTTAAGGTCGTGTAACACCCATGTTCCGGCGGGCTGCTGATGAGGTCACTGACTTGGCTGAGCTCTTCTTTGCCCAGCTTGCTGACAACCATGTCGTACTTCACTTGTTCTCCCTGGTGCTGCGGTGCCATCACGGCCTCGAATCGTAGAAACCACATTTTTGGCATGTCCGTCCAAAACGGTGGGATTCGTGATGACAGGCTGATGGCGGCGATTTCGCTTTGTGGGAACGCTGGCGGCGGTGGGCCCGGCGGTGGGCCTGGCTGTGGGCCTGGCGGTGGGCCTAGCGGTGCGGCTTGCGGTTGAGCCATCGCGATGATTTTGGTTTTTCGTCACTTCCGCCCTTACACAAGACCAAGACGGGGTCACCAATGTTGAGTCCTTCTCACTATTAGCACCTATCAGGTCTTATGTAGGGGTGGAAATGATACGCACGAATTACGACAATACCGATTTATTATAAACTTGGTAGCGTGTTTACATAGTGCTCTCGTATTAAGGACTAAATATTTTAGGTTGGAAGCGTCGATCGCTCGGCGTCCGTTATCGGGTTACATTGTACGTGTCTATTAACTACTCATACATTTGCGCGAGGTAGCTGTATGTGTGTGCTGTGTCAGCACCTACATACTTAATCCTCTAAAGCTGAAGAGTTTGTTTGCTTGTTTATTTGAACGCGTTTATCTCAGGAACTACAGGACTGATTAAAAAAAAAGGATGAATAAAGAAAAAATGATTTTGTTGTATAGCTCATTTATCGAAGAATATTTTACGGTTTAAAAATAATTTTGAACCGGGGCGGCTGCGGGAGGGGTGGGAGGAAACTCAAAACGCGCGGACGCAGTCGTGAGGACTTATTAAATAAACGACATTCAATGTCAACATTACAACTTGATAGCAATACAAACGTTTTAAGTATGTAAAAAAAGCTAAGAAAAGGCATTACTACTCGAGGCCAAAGTAATAATTTTTAATTAGTCTAGTAGATGATTTAAGTTTTCAGATTTTTGCTTGAATCTTTTCTGCATCAATTAGGTATCCTTTTAACTTACGTTCTTCAACAAGCAAAAAGAAGCCGACTTTGACATGACTATAAATGACGTCACGCAAGGTTGGACTCACAGCACGGTAGCTCAATTGGTAGAGCGTTTGGCCCGCTCAGCCAAGTGGTTGCTGGTTCAATTCCCGCCCGTGCACAAATTTTTGGTTTCTTATTTTATCTTTATAGAATATAAAATATGACACTGTGAGTGTTAAAAACATTCTAAACCATTAGATAGCGAAGCGTCATCAATTTCCTAGTGGAATTTATTCTGTAAAAAATAACTGCTTGGGCCCACTGTTGCATACCCAGACGGGTAGATGGCGCTAATCGTCACGCAATTGACGTTTTCATAAGAAACCACAAATTTTGCAAGGTCGAACTGACAGCACGGTTGCTCAATTGGTAGAGCATTTGGCCCGGTCAGCCAAGAGGTTGCTGGTTCGAGTCCCGCCCGGTCGCAAATTTTTGGTTTCTTATTTCATCATAATGAATATAAAATATGACACTGTGAGTGTTAAAAACATTCTAAACCATGACTATAGAGCTTAAAATTTTGCAAACCACCTTTGAATTACGTCAAAAATACCCTATTTAAATCATTGGTAGTTATTAATACTACTGTTGTTTCATTCATAATTTGGATTTTGTTTAATTTTTACTAACTTTTATAAGTTACTAAGATATGGCAGCAGATAAAAAAAAACTAAGCTTTTTTAAGTTTTTTTAATATCATTAGTAAAACCGGCCAAGTGCGAGTCAGACTCGCGCACTGAGGGTTCCGTGCCAATTTTAAATGAATAAGGGAATCCACTTTCTTCCACTTAGCTAAAATACCACATATTTAGTTGACATATTTTTTTATATTTTGTTGACAGCAAATATAACTTTGTTTTTCATAATGTTTGTATGAAGAACAAAGTTATATTTGCGGTTGTTGAAAATGTGCTATATCTCAAAAACTACTAGTTCGATCCCGTCCAAACTAATATTCGTTACAAGTATTTGTTAAGATCTACAAGATATATATATATATATATATATATATATATATATATATATATATATATATATTTTTAATTTACATTCGCTTAGCTTAGAAGTTAGAGCGGGGGGGGCCGCAATTAGCCGGTAATTTTTGTATAAGAATTGTAAAGCGGTTGACAGTGTGATGCTTATTGTTACAGAATAAAGTGGCTGTGACATACGGATTGACAGACAGACTTGACGAAACTACAAGGGTCCCGTTTTTTGCCATTCGGCTATGAAACCCTAAAAATGACGCGAGGTGCAACTGGCTTTGGTCCTAGGATGGTAAGGCAGTGGGGTACTGAGTAAGCGCTTAAAGCGTTTGCTAGTAAACCGGATACACCTTTCAGTGTATGTATGCAGATTTTGTCAGCGGCGTTTATAAGCGGACGTCGCGTTTAAGTACGAGTACGACAATAACAATGCGGGTTAGATAGGTTTATTATTAACATGGTCTGGGTTAAATAGGCATTTTTTGTAGGAAGAGATCTTTGGTAATATCTTGGTTCAATCAAGCTTCAATAACTTTCAGAGCAAATACAAATCTCATTAACTGTAAGCTTAAACAATAAATAATCACCGGACTAAATACCCTTAACAAGGACAAATTCGGGACAGATATACACAAACAGCGTACTCGCATGGGTTTTAACGAAAATGTATCTGTAAGCCGTCCGTAGAATCTCTTAATTTACGCCCCTAAGGGATTTGCTAAAGCCAAACATTGCGCGCTAATTATAACCGGCGCATATGCCGTGTCCCACGAGGATCCGCCAACTTAACGAGAAACGCCTTTGTTTGGTGGAGTGGGTTTTACAGTGTTTTTGAATTCTATCCGCAGGCTTTTAAATGCCACTTGTTTGTAACAATTTATATCTCGGTTACTTTAACCATAAGCATACATCAACCCAAATATTTTGAAAGTCAGAGTGGCAGTGGCAAAACGGGCTTCTTCTAGGTGACCTCGGTTCAAAGTCGTCACTGTCTGTCCTGTGACCTGTATATGCTCTGTTTGGTCTAGTCTAGAGACAAGAGCAAACTCATTTCCAAAACAAAAAACATAATTAGAGCAGAGAGAACCATCATTGCTAAAATCCCACCTCAACGACAAATCACAAATGAAACAGACAATTGCGTAGGAGATGCGTAGAGTACGAGTATGTTCTTTTTTTTTAAAGTAATAATTTCTTTTTCTTGGCCAACTTATCACTGTGATTATGTAATGGTTGTACAGAGTTTTAGGCCCTCTTAATTTTGATGGTAGGCTTTTCCACTGGTTGATGTATCCGTAATCCAAAGACGAGCACCTGACGTCGTTAAAAGATAAATTCGTCGTGGAATCTCATTGAATATGCGGCAAGTAAGCACTAATTTAGGAAAGCGTGGCTTCAAGTCAGTTTTAATTTTTTGACAAAATTTTGTATTAAAATTCTATACATTTTTCCGTGTATACAAACTTTGCCATATAATAAAATAAGCTAACAGTATACTTACTCTGATCTTAAACAATAATCATTAAGTATGTATCAAGCCCCTATATCTCTATGCATCTTAATCCCAATGAGATATTTATCATCTCAATGTTCCATTGAAATCTCCCATAAATTAGGATATCCTTATCCTCGCACATAACAGTTACTACGTATATTCCCCTAAAATCTGTATACCATTAGCAGATAAAATCTTTCTCGCCCGCAGGCACCATTACCACGTGGCCCAATCGCACCCTCTACCCTCTAGCCAAAAATATTTTGAATGCAGTAGGATCCTTAAGAACATTGAGTGCTTTATGCAGTCTGATACCTAAAATATTCCAACAGTCAGAGGCCATATATTTGTATCTATTGTAGTCACTGAAAGTTGAGAAAAAGCTATTTTTTTAACATTAAAAAAAAAACTTTTTTTTTATATATTTTTCTATCATGATGACTTATCTTCGTCTCATGACATGACCAATTCCTATTTGATTGCTAAAAATTGGATACACTGTTAATGTCTCTAATGGCGTCAAAGTGCAAACAGTGGGCTTGCTGCATTCATGACTACTTGCACCCGCACCCTTTGGTCTCCTCAAAAACTCTATAAGCACCTATCAGCTGGACCCATCTGCATACACTGGAATATGCCAGCATTTTGATTCTTACGTCTCTCTCAATAGGACCTTCAATAACGCTGTGGACGCAAATGAAACTGTTGATAGGGCCGGCTAATCTGTCAGTTGAGCCACAGGAGATCGTTTAAAAGCTGTGTCCCCTGTTATTGTTTATTTAGGATGGAGATTCGCGGTAAAAGCCGGTTTTTGAGGCGTGCGCTAATGCGATTGTCTGGAGTGAAGTGCTGGGCGATACTTTAGATAGCACTCGCACGGTAATAAGGGGTGATGAGTGCGGAAATCAGGACAGGGTTGATAATAAAACCTTTAAGTGTGGAGTTTAAAACCTGGCTGAACTGAAAAGTATATATTATAAGAACTCCCGGGTTATGCAAATGCATGTATTTGTTTTGTCATGATGAATACGAGTATGCACGGTAATATTATTTTTTGTTAAATCTATCTGAGTCTAGTCAATGGCTCATTATGATATTTTAAAGTTAACAGACTTTTAATTCAAAGTTTGTTACAATCCCCTTGAAAAATCTTACAGGTCTATCGAAAAATAACTTGTAGTTGTTTATTTATGATCGTATGTAAGCATGCCTGCTATTTTCAGTTTCTAAAGGTTGTCTACAGATAAGTCTTCTTTCATTTCAGACGCTAAACATTTATAGTTTCTTTTTTTTATTATTTGTCCTCAAATATGTCGCTCATTTTCGACAATAACGTGTTAACGTAAATTTGTATCGTTATGGAAAAGGTAGTGATACAGTAGAATCCGACGCATAGCGCTCTCTTTGCTGCTAAAACGCGATGTTGTGATAACAAGACTGCGCTATTTAGCATAATACCTCATAAAACATATTTCTTATCTAACACCTTCATAAATCTAAATAATGATAGGACTTTCTGTATTTCCAAGAAGTTGACTGATAGAGAATACTTTAAGGCATTGAGTCCGTCAATTGTATAACTTACAGTGCAATAAATTTAAAATAAATAAATAGTTAATAACGAAATCGATAAAGTCAGTTTCAAGCGTGAGACACTCAGAGAAATCGAGTGCGATCAATTTATCCTGCGAATATAATGTCTTCACCATGATAACTCAAACTATCAATTACTTACGTAGCATTTCGGATGTATTTCAGTCTTGGGTCAAATCCTGGAAGCGGCCAATAGAACCGTCCCTTCACGGACAAAAGGACAATTAACTACAGCAGGGACGGCTAACAAAAGGCGGGAGAGCACACAATTTGTTGCAGACCATCTTTATCTGGCTCACTATTGACCCCTTTACCCTAATTCACTGATTGTTCAACCCTCTATATACCATAGGGTAAAAAAAACCCGTGCCAAAATTTTGGCATCTGAATTTTAATGTGGAATCTGAGTGTCGGCACAGCTAGTCTGTGGCACGGATGTGGTGTAGGGTAACGATTTTATTATTATTTTTCTATGCGAACCGAACATGTGGGCAGAGTTACATTAGCAACGCTTTGATGACATTTCGAGTGAGCTGCCCTGTATTCAAGCTTACCCCTAATTCCGCTAATGATACCCATCATGTTTACAGCGCACGTGTATTTTAAATAGATTTATTATTACTTATAAGCTACGAGTAGCAACGAAATTGCAAAGTAATCAATTTGTGGGTTAATTAAAAAGGGTTGTGGATGAGCAAAAAATTGTGCAGACAAAGAAGATGATATGTGTTACCGCATTAGGATGGGCTGTGCAATATCCAAAAAAAAAACGAATGATACTATTCAGCAACTAAAGGTATTTAAAAAGGTAACTTTTTCATAAAGATTTTTCCAACATAGAAACAACGGGATACCAAAAGACAAACCATTGAGTAGGTGTGATTCTATATAAATATCAAACTTAGTAGGTATTTTTTAGATCTAACATTTTTCTGTACTTTCCTGGTAAGTTTTAAGATTGAATAACTGTGGCAGTAGCTGTACAGTAGAAGATATAGGTAATAAGTAGGTTTGAATAAATATTATGTATTGGACACCATTACTCTAATCCTAAAGTAAGTAGCAATGCACTTGTGTTATAGAAATCAGACACAAGGTGGTACAACAACACTCAGACCCGATGCAGGCAAAAAAAAAATGATTTCTATATTGACCCAACCGGAAATCACTACACTATGGAGGTATCCGTTTTGTGCCATCACGAGCCTATTATTTTATGGGTTTCGTAGCCGAATGGCAAAAAACGGAACCTTTATCGTTTCGTCAAGTCTGTCTGTCTGTCCATCCGTCCGTATGTAACAGACACTTTATTCAGATCACTTTAGGCAGATGTATCCTGTTAACCCTGTTAACGAAAACCTATTTTTTTTGTCATACCTATAAGTGTAGGGTGTCTAGCTTACTTCTAACTTATAAACTAAGCGAGTGTAAATTTGGAAAAATACATGATGCAGATCTTGACAAAGACATTCAACGAAAGTTGGTTTGAACGAGATCTAACAAGTAGTTTTTGAAATAGATCACACTGTCATTAACCGCAAACATAACTTTGTTATTGATACAAATACTATGAAACACAAAGTTATATTTGCTGTCAAACATATTATGGCTTTCTGTCTAAGTAGAAGTAATTGTATCTCTTATTCAGTTAAAGTTGGCACGAAACCCTTACGGTGCGAGTCCGACTCGCACTTGGCCGCTTTTTCCAACGTCAGATAAGGAATATTCATTTGTTGAATAAAATACAATACGCCTAATTTGAAAACGTCACCTATTTGTCATGAATCATTTTTGTAAATATCATCTTAACCCTTAACTACCTACCGGGAGTCTCTCAGACTCTGGCAAATTTGTTTCTTGTCTTAACTTGTCGCATGCGCATCTTTAGTCTTTATGCGTTCATGTACCTTCCGCCCTCTACCCGCAGCATCACGTCAGCGCTCGTCTAGGTTTCACTTGCGCGCGTTTGCTCTCTAGTGAGTATTTAAAAAATTTTGGAGTCTTAGAGACTCCAGGTAGGTACTTAAAGGATTTTTTTCTAATCATGTAATTTTTATTATTTTAGTGAAAAATGAGATTTAGTGATACAATTATTGAGCGCTGGTTAGAGCAAGAACTTGCTACTGAAGACGACTTACAAAATGCAGAATACAGTGATGAGGATGTGAATTTTGGTCAAGATTTCATGCTGGGCGAACAGTCCGGATCGGATTCGGAAATTGACGGTGAAGAAGTGACGGATTAAGTGGTAGATACTACCAATTTTGTGCCCCAAGACACGTCTTTAGTTCTTTCTTCATCAGACGAAGCTGACATACCCTTGGAACAATTGCGATCTTGACCAATAAAAAGAAATTATTTTGGCAAAAACTGATTTCGTTGGTGACTGTGTTGCGACTGACTGGACACAGAGACACTTTCTGGTGCTGCAGGAAGTAGTTCTGAACAACCAGAAAGACTGAAAATCCGCATATACTGCTCTCAGTGTGATCTTAAAAAGAAACGGAAAACCCAGTACTTGTGTTGCTATTGCAAAAACCCTTTTTGTCTAGAATGTTCCTATATATTATGTGGGCTTCGTCGACTAAAATTGTAAAAGTTTAGGACTTGCAATTTTGTTTATATTCTGTTATTTCAGTTATAATTTATGAAAACATTTATAAGATGATTGATATTTTTTTATAAATTAATGGAGAAAAGTTCCTACTTTTTGTCATTTTTTTTAAATGGATCTCAGTATCATAAAAAGTTATTTTGTTAGTTTTTTGAAGTCTCAGTGATTATGGCATTTTTAAAAATAAATATTTTATATTGTTTACGCCTTAAATACATTTTTTTGAAAGAAAAGTCTATAAAATTAATATTTTATATATTTAAGTACCTTACGATACCCTAGTTTTTTGTTTAGAGTCCCGAGAAGAGAGGAGTCTGAGAGACTCCAGGTAGGTAGTTAACGGACTGAAACAAGGGGTAGGTAGCTAAGGGTTAAAATCGGTCATTTTATACTTTTTCAGTCTGATAAGTCATTTTCAGTCTTAAAAATTTCCACCCTAATTTATTTATCATTTTAATCCACGAACTGTCGTTGGCCTGTTTATCCCCCAATTCCAATTTTAAAAATAATAACGTGTCGTGTCGTTTTCACACCTGGCTTGCTTACGCGCAAGTTTCCTATGGGAGCTAGAACGTGCGGTGTCGGGTGTCACTAATTAGTGTATGCGTCGACGCGGAATAAGAACGCTTCGGCCGAAGTGAAATTCCGAATGGGCAGAGTTTCGCCTAAAAAGAAATAAGAGAGTAGCTTTGTGCCTGTTCCGGGGTCCGGAGAAATGTTTTTAGGCTGCAGTTGCAGCGTTTCCAATATTTATTACCGACTTTATATCTACATTTGGTATTACTCTGATTTATTTTATGATGAAGATTGCTAATGTAGTTTTTTACCGACTTCAAAAAATATGTGGTAATCAAATTGTATGCAATATAGTCAGAATTGTATAAAATTTTAGTATGTTAATCTGGTAAAGCTTCCTAACACGTGTGCAAAAATTCGTAAGTGTATGTATGTTTGTCTCACGATTTCTAGAAAACGAGAAGTCATTGCGCGATGATTCTTTTTTAGTACAATTACTTAACTTAGGGTTTATTGTAAGTTTCATTAAATTCGGCCTAAAAGAATTCGTTTCTCCTGAATATAAGACGAATGTATTATTTAAAGCTTTATAGTCAGTTTTTGAAGCCGGTTTAGTTTTTGTTTATTATCCGTTAAATCTGTCAGCGCTATTCACCTAGTTCTTAGTATGTAGAACTCTAATAATAACTTCATTTGGTTTTGCACCAAATTAAGTTATTATAGAGTTTGCTCTATCAGCGTTTTTACGTAAGTAATCATTAAAACTTTATTTTGAGTTGTATCCTGTATGTGTAACTGAAAAAAAAATACATGTTTGACATGATGAACAACACCAATCAACAATAATTTAAATTTAGGTCGATATCCATATTTAACGAATTCGTCATTTCGTATAAAGTACTGGACATTATATAACGTAAATTAACCAAAACATATTAGGAGATTGTAAAACTTGCCGTAGGGAAATCTAGGTTCAATAAGACTGATACGTTATATGCCATAGCGTTTTTTACATCGTATTATAATTTCAAATTATACTTCGTATGTGAAGTTTATTTACTACCAATTAATTTATTATTCTTTATTGTCTCTTTTCCCATATACAACAAGACTCGCAAAACTTCCGCGTCGAAACGCACACTCTACTTATAGTGGCGATCGCAAAGTTACCCTTTGTCCGGCGAATGGACTAATTAGTGTCCCAACCAGACTTATTTGCAAAGCGCAGCGAGAAGTTGGGCCTGACCCGCCGGCCGCCGGGTTTAAATTGTTACCGCCTTGCCTGTCCAAAGTTCTAGTGCGGTTTTCTTTTGTTATAACTCGTCTTTTGTTTTTGAATTTGCACTCGATTTATTTGTGTTTGTATTGGATCTTTTATGTTATTATGATATCCTAATTGATTCATATAACAGTTGATATAATTTTGCACCTTTATTCTTCGAGAAAAGAGGAGGCTGTAAGTTCATCGCGCATGTTTTATAAGTATTTAATATGAGAATAACAAAATTCTAGCAAAAGAACTGGCTACTCAACGTATATTTACACGAACCATTTATAGCGACTTTTGACTATAACTCAAAATCTATTCAAATTATGTCTATTCATTTTAAATTTCACTAGCGTAAACATCTTTAGCTTT
>CAWUPE010000113.1:0-24257 GCA_963924145.1 Pyrausta purpuralis
AATCTTCTTCTTTTTTTTATTTTTTGTTGTTGTTTTTTTTTATATTATTATAATTGTTTTTTTTCTCCAAGTGTGTGTTTATACCCAGTGCCTAGCAGGGGTTCCCGCTGAAAATCAGTGTCGTGGCATGCTTACCATCTGCTGTCACGATATACACTGAGCGGGGACCTTTTTGGCACACATGGGCGCTTTGTTTTTGTTTTTTTTTTTAAATTTAATTTTAGTTGTTTTGATTTGTTTTAATTTATTTAATGTAATCTATCTTGTGTGTCAAATAAATGAAATTCTATTCTATTCTTATTCTATTCTCACACGAGCATTTTTCGATATTTTCAGCTTTTTTCCCATAGGGTTAGGATACTACTGATTTGAAAATAATTACGTTTTTAATATTCCGAGACCAGACTATCTGCACAGCTAGACTGATTTGAACGTTCATGCTCTGTATTAACGATTGTAATGTGTTAAAGTGAGCGGTGATTTTTTTCGAGCTAGTATTTATGAGACAAAAAGTAAGGCAGCATCAATCTTCTGGGTCCTAATATTGTTGAACGATGACGTTGACTGATGGTGGCCAATATCAAATATTGTGTTGTTAATTACTGCACTAATGAAATAGCTTACCGGACAGAACTGAGGACATATTGATTTATTACATCATGTAGTTTTGTACTGATAGTGTTTTGATTTGCAATAGAAGAATTTCGATGGTGTCGGCAAAATAATAATAGATGGGGAATAAAATAAATACTAATGCTTAGAGCAGCATTGAGTATTAAGTTAACTTAATATGTAAAAGTTTTCATTAAAATTTAGTAGGTACTAGAAACTCAGCACGAAATAATTTTAGTATCAATATATATTTTTAGGTCACCGTTTTCTATATTTGTTAAATGTTTTGTCCTGAACTACTGACTGTCTGACTAACAGATGAACACACAGCCTTAAAATGACATAAAAGCTGCACTTTGAGGCTGATTAAAGCAAGACACTCTGCTCAGTGACAGTAGGAACCAAAATAAGCCATTTCTCTAGCAGCAGCGACAGTGTCGCACCTATTTGCTCCTAACCTTACGAATTCCGTGGTGTAGTGGGTAAACACGCTGGTTTCAAGGCGTCGTTTCCGGGTTCGATTCCCGGTCGGGTCAGTATAGAAATAAAAATTTCTATATTGTCTCGGGTCTGGGTGATGTGGTACCAACGTTGTGACTGATTTCCATAACACAAGTATATTAGCTACTTACTTTGGGATCAGAGCAATGTATGTGATTGATGTCCAATATTACTTTATGGTGGTTATTAATACAATCAATACAATGAGAATATTTATGTAAAACTCTTCAATATTATAAAAGTAGTTCTCAACCAACACTCTCAAAATAATTCTATTTAAAATCTTTTAAAAGTGGCAAAATTTGAATACGGTTTGGTAGCAAATTGAATAAACGAACGCACATACTGTGGCTTTTTCTGGCAAGACTAAAACCGTGGAAGTTACTGTTCCTGTAGCAGGTACGGTACCTGCTACAGGAACAGATAACTTCCACGGATATCTCCTAGAACTATCTCGACTACAGTTGTTTTGTGCTTTTGTAAGCAGAAATGCATATTTCTTCGTGAATAAAAAAAAATGCAAAGATGTACAAGGATGGAAATGCTAGAATCCTTAATTTTTTCGATACCACAAATAGATCTAATACACCTCTTCTGAAAAATGAAGACACGCAAAAGGCATGTTGAGTTTTCCCATAGATTTAGCCCATACCTTAAAATAGAGCCAACATGACGAATCACACTCGGCTGGGAAGCGTTCGAGAAATTGCGCAAAAGTGTCTTCTCGTCTCAATTATCTCAGAACTCTTTAACCAGTGTGTATGCATGTTATGCCATCAAAGCTGTTGGAAGATTAGAAAATTTTGTCAGATGATAAAGCGCGTAAAGAAAATGTATCCTCTAACAGACATCATCAACATGGCTCGACCAAGTGACTGATGTGGACACCTAGAAAAGTGACTGATGTGGTCATGGCAATTTGAACTTCGCACCGCTTAACCGCTAAGTTTTGAGGTTTCCCGTTTCTGTTGTAGAATTGTATACATTTTGTTTTATTAGTATTCGTTTTCAAATGATATGTAATATTTTTAATTTCATTGTTTATTTCATTATTGTAGTCAAGTCTTTTTTGTGCATTGTCAGAGAAATGTTATCGGCAAAAAGCGTGACTGGATAATGCGTACATTTTGGGAGGTCATTTATATGAAAAATGAAGAGCAGTGTTCCCAATATACTACCTTGCGGATCAATTAAGTTATTGTGTCTATTTTGTGACTTACATTATACGCTAGGTGACTCATCATCAAGCTTCGGTATTTCCACAAATTGGGTTCTATTGCTGAGATAGCTTTCAACCCAATTATAAGGTGGTCCACGCACACCATAACGTTCAAATTTAGCCTACTTCAACATGTTTTTTGGTTGACTAAATCAAAAGACTTACTCATGTCAAAAAGAACAGCCGACGCGGGAACTCTCTGGCCCATGTAAGTTAATATTTTATTTATAAGAGAGTAGCAGGCCACCGCTGTTGATCTTCCCTTGTCTTATTATAAATATGATCAGATTTATATTAGATTCTGAACTACACAAGCTAAAGAAAGTACAAATGACAGACTGTTATCTCTCTACCAACCAACCCAATTGCCATTGGGGTTCTCCCCTACAAAACTGACCTTGTTTCGTGGTGCTACCTCGAATATTATTGGAATATTGCATTTTGGAGTTTCGTTGCATCGCTTAAAGTTGTATGTACAAATGTCAGAAAGAAAAAACCAACGTAGTATACGTACGTGAGAATAAAGAAAATGTGAACATACAATAGTAGTGAATTAAAAATCGTTGCTCATATGCAAGCAAACGATGATGTAGCTGACAGTAAGCGAGAGCACGGCGGGCAGCAGGTACATGCCGACCGGCAGCGGCGGCAGCAGCGACACCGACAGCGGCTGCACTGATACCACCCGGTGGAAGTCCTTCAGCCCGCGCTGGAGACCAGGTTCTGAACCTGCGACATAAATAGGAGGAGATTTTTATTTTATGGCACTCTTTGTTCCTTCTGTTATAATAATTTTGTGTGTGATTGACGACAGCGAAAACTAACGTGATGCTACCAAGCCTACAACGTTCGTTTGGCTCAGTTTTCTGTTAGTAACAAGTTAGACTGCTCAGCGTAGCCACATTGGCGTTTCGTTGCATCATGTCCGTTACACGTAACACAACACTTGGCATGCCGTCCTACAGATTTTTATGTAAAACGACGGAGCTGCACCGATCCAACGTTGCAGCGTCGACGCAAGGCAACGCCAATGTAGCTACACTCTTACGAGTTGATGGTATGCGTAGGTATTCAATTCATTCATTTCAATAAACATAAAGAAATAACTAACCTGATGATACGGATTTAGAGTATGCTCTCGACAGAACCAGTTTGAGGTTTAATGCTTCGTTATGAATGCCTTGCCCACTCATGAAAATCACCAAGTATACCGCGCAGTACATAAGTAGATTCAATAATGAATTTAGCTCACTCGATACTGATAAAAATTCCTAAAAAAGTAGAAGTAGTGATTACTTTCCGTGAACTAGTAAATCGAAATGTTTTTTTACCGATTTAGACTTAAACAGATTTAATTGGAATATTCAACAGAAGCCTAAGAATTTGCTCACCACTGAACACTTTACAGATTGTGAAAAAGAAAAAAGGCACGCAAAATATGTGTGTAGTTAGGTACTTACATTTTTGATAACTTTATTCAAATAGTAGTATACTAAAAATACGAAATGAAATGTAGCCACAAAAAGCGCAAAAAGTATCTGAAAAGAAGACCAGTATTAATAATAAGGAAACATTGTGCTGCATTCTTGATGTATTTAGATGAACACCGATAAAAAGACATGTTTTTTTTTTGCGTTCTAACTTTGAAACCTCTGTGTGTGGGCATTGCGATCGTTACAAATGGAATATCGCCTCTAGAATAGTCCGAATACCACTTCAGTGTGTTTTGTGTTTCGATATTTACTTACTTGTAGCCAAAACACTTGTTCAGAAGACGACAGGACGTAATCAGCTCACTGTAAGTGGTCCGAAAAACATTTAAATTCTGTGCGATTGTGCGTTTGTTTTCCGTGTCTTTCACTAAATCAATAACAACACCCAGCATGTTCTTTACTATAGCAATCAAAGAGTAGTACATTGCAATGCCTTGTGCATAGCGAGTCTCGCACCAAAATCCATTGAATAAATATATGACATACAAAAATAAATTTGGCTTCTTTTCCCTATCGGCGTAGGCTGAGCTCATCGCCTGTTCAAAGAAACACAATCTTGAAGCTGTCACACAAATAAAAGCTGCGTAGACCCTCATTCTAGATTTCGATAAGAACTTATCATAATTTGGATGACTTTTTGCAATTTTGTGGGAGTATGACAAACTAGTGATAAGCGATCTAAACTCTCTTCCAAACCTTAGGGCATAGTACACCACACTTAGAATGCTTTGAATATAATATAAAGTCGTGAAAACCAGAGTCATATAAAAGATAAGAATGTGTTTTGGATACAGAGCCGCATTTTTCCTGACTAAATATAAATTATAATTTAAAACGATAGGAAAACTAATTAATTCGAGGCAAATCAAGAACGTTGTTATTATATGTTTTCTTTTTGTCAAATATAAATAGTCGCGATGAATGTTCATAATTTTTTCTACTCTACACAAGAACTTAAGCACTTGAAAGTGTTCCATTGCGTTTCGGCTTGCGTAATTCAATACCGTTTTGTACACAAACATGCTGACTGTGACTTTTTATTAGATTAAAAAATGGACGTGCTGCTTATCTTAGTAACAAATTGAATGAGTATAAGTTAATTGATTAATTTGACAAAACATATGCTTAATAATGCCTATTTTCTGCTGATTGGGTGAGTGAGCACGTAGTCAAATGGCAATTTTAATAGGTATCGTGGCAAGCAAGATCTTCCTCTGAAGAACTTTAACTTCGTTCAACTATGACGCAACTAATAACTGCAACTATGACAATGCAACTAAGACGTAATTTGAACCTTTAAGGATGATTCACGCTGCAACGTGCCGGGCCGGACCGTGCCGGAGCCGGGAATAAATTTTATAGACATTTCCACGCCGTGCCCCGTCCCTCCCGGGCGGAGCACGTTCAGGTATGAATCACTCATACAAAATGTATACAATAATGTTTGACCGTGCCCCGGCCGGAGCCCGGCCCGGCGACGGCACGGTGTATCAAAATCAGCTTTAACTGGTACTTTCCATAAATAAGAAAATTAAAGATAGTTAATTGGACTACTCGAATCATGAATTGAAGAACTTCAATAGAAAAATACAATACAACGAGCATTTTATCTCATATTTTATTAGGTTTTATATATTAACAAATTATCTTACACAAGCAACTTCTGTGCTCGAGAAGGTTACGTGTTATTTTTTTTACCAGAACAACGATTTTAACTTCTCAGATGTCGTGGTTCATCTGCAAGGAGACGATGATGTAATTGGTGGTGAAGGAGAGCACGGCAGGCAGCATGTACATCCCGACTGGCACCGCGGGCAGCAGCGCCACCAAGAGTGGCTCCACGGAGACCAGCCGGTGGAAGTCTTTCAGCCTCCCTTGAACCGGCAATTCTGCAAGACGAGAGGTCATTTTACCCAACGAAAAAAGTCAACTACATCATGGCCCCCATAATAACAGTTATTTTCAACACTTTTAGAACTGAAAGGAAATTCCTACAGCCGGAACCCACTACACCAGCCAAACTCAAAGTGTGTTTCACGGAACTTTAACAAAACTCTATGAACGACCATTCTGACGCGGCGTATTATTTTACACCGCCACCGTCGATACCTATTATACTTTCATTTTTACCCGACTACGGCAAAGCAAAAGGAGGGTTATGATTTTTTTAAATGTAGGTTTCCATCAAGTATATCGCTTTCCAAAAAGGTTTCGTCACCAAAAAGATTGAGGTGCTCGTAGCGCAGTGGTAGCAGCGCTTTGGTAGTGATACCGAAGTGAAGCAACCTACGGCGCGGTCCATTTCGACCATATAAGTGACGTATATCACGAGCCTCTCCGTACTTCGAAAGGCACGTTAAGCCGTTGGTTCTGGCTAATATCGGTTGATATTAGTCGTTAAGCCTAGTCAGAGCCCTTATGGGCGGTTTGATAACATCTGACACTGCCCTGAGCCCGTGCTCATAATTGAAGTAAGGTATTTGCCCAGCAGTGGGATGTTACAGGCTAACTTCACCAAAATTTGGGAGATGGACGCGTAAAAAACATTTTGAAAAAAAATACATAATGAGCATTTTTATAAAAACTTTCAACGAAAATTGGTTTGAGATCGAGCTAGTAGTTTTTGAGATTTTCAACAACAAAGCACATTTTCAAAATCCGCAAACATAAGTTGTTTTGTATACGAATGCTATGAAAAACAAAGTTATGTTGGCTGTCAACAAAATATTGTTGTATTTTGGTTTATTGGAAGTAAGTGGATCGCTAATTCAGGTAAAGTTGGCACGAAACCCTAAGTCGGCGAGTCCGAATCGCACTAAGCCGGGGTTATTTTTTAATAAAATTTTAAAATTTTTGGTTCACTGTAATTTTTTTCGTATTTTTCGGGCACTGAAAGTGTTTACAGCTTCACAATTGATTCAATTTTACCACTAATTTTACCAGTGGAGGCTTTTTCACGCTCACCATGGGTAAAGTCAATGGAGCGATGTTAGTGAATGAATCAAGAAATATAATTGTAAAAGTTTATATAACCATTCAGCAAGCAAATTTTATCAGCTTAAAAATGAGGTATCATTCGTGCGTTCAGGCTTCAGACATTGAAACCAAAGTGATTTCGAATAAGCACCTAAAGTTTTAGAAGTAAATTTATAAAATGCCTCTTACTCTGTGGGGTTAGGATGCAACCCTCCTTTGCCTAGTATTTTACCGATAAAATATGCTGTAGAATACGTGGGTGAAGTATCGGAGGTCTGATCCAAATCCCACTACATACAAACCTGTGGGGTATTTGTAGAGCATCTGTGCCAAAACCAGTTTGAGGTTGAGGACTTCGTTGCGAACCCTCTGACCGCCCATGGAAATGACCATGAACAAACCACAGTATGTGATTAAGTTCAGACATAAGTTGTAGTCGACGTTAAACATTTTCTGAAAATTTTAGTAGGTGTATAATATGACATCAACTGATCTTAGCTCGTTTTAGATTGAGCTCGAAAAAAAAATTACGCATTACCAGTTTGAAAATCAAATTAAGATAATGGTACACTAGAAATACCACGTGCGATGCTGCCATGAAGAGAGAAAAAAGAATCTGAAAAATAGGTTTGTGAATCAGTAATCAAAGTCACAATCAGTAAGCACAAAATCCGAGCTCCCTACCATACCTGGACCTTGACTTGAACATACCTGATAGTCGAAACATTTCTCTAAAAGTTTAGATGCCTCGAGCAACTCGCAGCATGCCGCGGCAAAGCTATTAATGTGATCTTCGAGTGAACCTTCAATTGAAGCGTTTTTGACTAGCGCAATGAGTCCTTGAAGCATGTACCTCATCAAGGACAGCAAGGAATAATACATCAGTATACTTAAGGTATATCGAAACTCGCACCAAATCTCCATGGTGTAATAGCAAACATACAAAAATATATTCGGTACCACGTCTCTGTGTTTGTAAGCGGTTAGCAAGGCCTGGACATTGATGGCACACCTAAAAATGGTAGTGGCTACTAACGCCACAAGAACTCTGTTTCTCAGTCGCAATAATAATTTATTGTACGGTGCATGAACTTTCAGAACTGCGTGGCAATGTGACAAGTATGTTATGAGCGAATTGAACTCAATTCCGAATCGTGGGCAGTGATCTAAGATGTTTTTAAATTGTATAGATACGTCCTATGCGCTTGAAAATGGCAACACGAAAGGCAGGTAACTGCCCGGAGTGCATTCAGTCGGGCACACTTTCTCTTTATAGCTATACGTCCCGACAACGCCTTAAATTATTTCTCGTTTGCTGGTAAAAATGCCTTCCCGTGTTTTAGGAGTAGTACCAATTACACTGCAACTGTCAGAGACAAGAAAAACGTGTCATTACATTCATTAGTATAGTTTTTTCATTTAAAATTATTAAAACTTAAAACACGTACAAACACGCTTACCACAATTTAGCAATGGCTGACACTAGGCTAAAGAGCGAGATGTCACGCGCTCGCGCCAATGAGCGCTCAGTAGCAATCAATACGTAACGAATGGTATATATTTATCTCTTTCTATCAACAGGCATGCCCCATCTGTTGTCTTTATTAGCGCTTAGTGTCGTAATACACAACTATACGTTCGTATATAGAGTAATCCTTGCGCCACTTTAAAATGCTTTAATGTTGGTATAGAACGTGTCTATACTTTTACGTCATTGGCAGTGATACGTTAGGATGAGAATGCTGTGCCTTAAGTATAGGACGTAAAAGAGCAAACTAATATATGCCCTTCGGACATAACCTTGAGCACCGAATCTTGATAAGCTTTCGATGAATAAAGAATATATAGCAATACATGCAGCTATGACAATTTCTAGGAGAATCAAAAACGATACAATGACACGCTTTTTACGCGACAAATATAAGAAGTCACGATGGATGTTTGACATTTTTTCAGTAAAACACAATAATTTCAACACTTTGAAGTTTTCCATCGCTCTATTGGTACGTTCGCAACGACAACAACGCTAAACAACAAAATAACTTCTTTTGCACTTAAATGTTTTTTCACTATAGTTTTGTTCTGCCCTACGACTAGTTTAGTTCAGGTCAGTTTGTTGACAACTTAGGAAGACGCAGGTACTCCTTAATTTCATTACATTCATAAGGGGTTACCAGAGAAATATGTTGGCATTGTATATTAACTAATTGAAAATTTATTGATCGCTTCTGCTGATTATTTAAAGATCTTATGTCCGGCACCTTTGTGTAATCTGTATGTTTATATTCAACCAAGTAGTTTTAGACATTGTAGCTTGAAAACGTACACAGTTTTCTGATATCATAAGTAGGATAGGAATTATATTTTAAATAGGCCGCCAGTTTTGATCTTGGCCCAGGCACATTCAAACCACTTGAGATCCTCTTCTTAAGTGACTTGAATGTGCACATCTGGCGCCTAACATTACACACATCTCCGAGAGGCTAAGAGGCTCCCGCTTTTATCATTACGCAAACGCTTATACAGGCTGTTCATGGGATCGTTGCAAGTAACGTAAGCTTACTTTCTACGAATATAAATTTGTGTTTGTGAGGTTGTGTGGACCTTTAGAGAGATGAGAGATTTCCGATATTTACGCGAGTGCAGCCGCGGGAAACCGTTACTTTCTTGTCACAATTATAAACTACTAATAATATTTGAATAGGTAAGTTACGTAAGTAATGTGGTGACTCTTAAAGTACAAAGTATAGTCGTGCAAACTTATTGACGCCTCAACACTCGAGCGGTTGCAGGCAAGTGCATAACAGAATATCTATTGTGTCTTGTTTACATTCACTTGAGGTATAAAGAACTACTCAACCGATGTAAAAATAATACATAAATAACAGAAAGCTTCATTATGCCTTAAATAGATACATAATACTGCACGTAAGCGAGGCTAACTACTAGTAAAAAAACAAGTAACATCCTGTAAACTAACGACTTGTGTAAGCGTTTGAACGCGATTTAGTCATAGGAACAAAGTTATAAACGACGGTTAACGTAAATCAGTAGTAAGTGCTTTGATAACTCTAATTCGTCGGACGAGGGTGTAGATTTGCGGAAACGAACTGTGGACCCGGTATAAATATTGCTTTCGACAAATTGAAGCATATTGAGTTTGCGTGAATTGTTGTGCTCGGAAAGATTTTGTATTTGGAGCTACAAACTCTATAACAGCTTATTGCTGGTACTGGTCACCATAATTATTACCATGACTTTTGAAAACAAACATGTAGGTACTTGTTTATTTAAAAGAATGTTTATTTTTAAAAGTAATAAAATAGCGGTTGACAACTTCAGAGGCAAAAGTACTTTTTTCAACCGCTTCAGAAAACATGCACATAGAAAATAAATGTAGATATAACCATTAGAACATTCTATTACTCAAATAGAGTTAATAATATAATAGATACCTTCTATAGCGTGTACGGACAACAACTTGTCAAGATAAACACTGCGGTATCTTATGCAGTTGTAATAAGGGCTAGTTTGCAATTGAAGTGGGTAACCTGATGTGCTGTCGACTGTACATTGCGCTTCTTCTGTGCTTTCACTAAGAAATGTTACTATTCTAATTATGCTTCATTTGTGAAACAATGTACTGCAAGGAGTTAGCATGTGATGATTTGGCATGCTCACAGACATCTTTGTGGGCTTGTGTCCTCGAGAAATTAGGTTATTCTAATGTAAATGCAAACTGCGTGCTTTCATCAATGAAAATTGCATTAGCATACTGACGTTGTTATTTTTTACCGTCTTTATGAAAAGGAGTTAATAAATTTCATGTGTTTGTACGTGTTAAATGGAATTGATTTTTTAATATTATTTACCAAACATGTGTGCAAAATTTCGTAAGTGTATTTATGGTTTAGAATGTTTTTACACACACAGTGTCATCTGTTGTGTTAATATAGATTAAATAAGAAACTAAAATTTTGCGCACGGGTGGGACTCGAACCAGACACTTCTTGGCTTCTTGGCTTTAGCCTGGTTAGCCAAAAAGTTGCTGACTCGAGTCCCACCCGTGCGCAAATTTTTGGTTTCATATTTCATCTTCATTAATATGAGTGTATTTTTGTTTTTCCACGGATTTCTCGAAAACAAGAAGTCATCAGGTCAGTCTGGTCCAGTAGTTTTTGAGATATGGGTAAACAACTAAGAATCATGATTTAAAAAGTAAACTTCCTTCAAAAAACTGATTTAAAACCTTAAAATAAAGCATTTGCAAATTCATTTAGAGTCGGTGCATGATGTGTGTTGACTAGCTGTTGGTGTAGGTAAGCTTGACAGCATGTAGCGTCTACAAATGAATTTATTTCTTCTAAGTAGAGGGCAGATGCTTTATTTTTTGCTTATTATCAGTATAAAGAAGGTGTTTTTTTTTCGAATAACGATTGTAAAGTAAGTAACCATGACTTGTTACAAACACCAATCACATAACAGCTTTTAGTAGTTTGACATAATCCGTCTTAAGCTGCATCGTCACTTCCTATCAATTGGATGGACAAATATTGACCTACATGCCGAACGTAGATCGTTTATATGTATCCTTGCCTACATCACAAGTGTTCATACTCAATTACACAAACAGCAAGTTTCTGTAGTCCCGGAGCGTGCACAACTACTTACACGAACACATACCCAAGGAATGCGTCTCATGCGTCATTAATTTGTACATCCTGTTGCATCAAGCTTAGTTTGATTTATTACCTACACCACACGCTACGACCCCAAATCTCTATATCTGAGCATTCTCTCTTCGACACATTACGAGTATAAGTCACAGTATGACCTCTTAGACGCGTCGCGTTGCGCGAAGCTGGCCACCAGAAACAAACACAAAAATACGGTGAAGATTGCAGCGTTCAAAGAGAAGCGTGTTCGCAAGCGTTAGTTTGATTTGTAGCGTTGCATGCCGCGAGCGTCACTGCGTCTGCGGCGGCAAAAAATTTCCTTTTTAAATAATAACTTAAGCTTATTTTCAAGCAATATGTCAATGAAGACGTCCATTATTACAAATAATACACACGTTTGCTCTTTGTAACTTGTCAAACACGACTGGCTGGAAAGATGCCAATAAGCTGCTAGAGTCGCAGCGGGTATCGCTCAGAACGACGCTTCTAACAACGCGGCATATTAAGCGATGGACAAAGCGGTGGGCGACGCCGCGTACATTTCTATAGTTTGAGTTAGCACGGGGACAACGCAGGTTGCTTCACGCGCCGCCTCCCCATAAACCGTAGAAACGCCTGACGCGCCGCAGGAAGCAACGCCGCAAGCGAAAAGGCACGCGTCTCCTTAAAAAAGGTATCTGAATGAAAAAATTAAGTCGATCTAGTTTTTGCCAAAATATTCTCTTGGTGGGTATCAATCAAAGGACCAGGGTACACACAGTGGGTCGGGCCAGTTCCCAAATGGATATTATTCCACTCATTTAATTTCGTCCATCTGTTACCCGCGCTCGGATGACTCCTGAACTTTCGTTATTTATTCCAAACGTTTTTGTGGCAAGGAAATTTTGTTGAAAACAACATTACGGCACCTCTGATTTCCGATCGTAAAAAAGCCCTTGTTAAGGCTAGCTGTTGGATCATTTGTTATGATTACATTATCCTTTTGGGTGGAACGAGCCGTAAACAACAGTCGTCCTATATTTTAGACATGTACAGTAGTTACTGAGATTTAAAAAAATACAAAACAGTGAAGTATTACAAATCAGAGTAATTACAAACATAGTTACATGCGGTTACTAATAAGCTGAGCATGCTGACCATGCTGAGCAGGGGTCAAACCATAATCGCTCGCAAAATTAGAACTTTTTATTCCTTTTCCTTTCACCGTTCGCAGTCGCATCATTATCGAACTCAGTGAAAATTGGATCCACCCAGGTAAGGGCGGTGATTAGTTTTGCTACAAAAAACGATATCAGTCTCCGTCTTTGCTGCAGCCTTGTGTGTGAACGAAACCAATATCCGGGTCCAGGTGACTACATCAAAGAATTCCCTTTTATAAGTTAATCAAGCGTTAAAGCCGAAGAAATAAGGTAGAAACGAGGTGTAATCATAGCCTTCTTACCATAAGGGCCCGCGAGGCCAAAAAATATTAAAAGCTTCAAAAGCAGAAATAATAAGCGCTCGCTTCGTTCGCGTTAAATTTTTAGCGTTTTAGCTCTTTAAAAAGCGTCAGAGACTGCAATCGAAATTTAAATTCGCTTGCGCGCGCTTGCTTGCTTGCTTGTTGCTTGCAAAAAAAATCTGAGTTACTGAAAACAATTAGTAACTCAGAAAAAATTTGCCCGAGCTAATATAAGCTAATAATGATGATGATGATATTTTGTATCGCTTTAGGTCAGAATGTAAACTGCTGCCCGAGAGCTTTATACGAGTGGCCACACAAATATATTTTCTTGAAGGAAATAAATTTTCTTGAAGGACAATTATATTTACTGAGGTGGTGAGATTGCACTAGGTAAAGAATCCCACAAATATCTAATTTCAAATTGGCTAGTGTCTTGGTTCATTTTTTTAAAAAAAAAATGCGCACGCCTAGCTCGCGCTAGCACTGTTTCGGTTTTTGGTTCAATCAATTAATGGTTCAGTTTTTTTTACCTATAGTTTTATTTGTTTTCATAAATCATTTTATAAAATAATTTGTGTTATTGTTGTTAAAATAGTTTGTCACTTCTTCTTCTTTGACTTAAGAGCCACATTCTCGTTTGTGAAGTAATCGCCATTATTTTTTCTGCCTGCTCATCAGCCTGTCCATCTTGACTTTCTGATACGACATGACATTGACTTTCTGCTTCACTTGGTCAAATTGCTTATCCCAGGCCGCCCTCTTCCACTCTTTCCATCTTTTGTTCGACGACCTCTGTGGTGTAGTGACTAAGCACGCTGGTTTCAAGGCGTCACCGCTCCGAGATCCCGGGCTCGATTCCCGGTCGGGTCAATATAGAAATCAAAATTTTCTATATTGCCCGGGTCTGGGTGTTGTGGTACCACCGTTGTGACTGATTTGCCATAATACAAGTGCATTAGCTACTTACTTTGGGATCAGAGCAATATGTGATTGGTGTTTATTTTCTCCAAAAATCACTATATTTTTTGTTTGTTTTAAAATATCTTTATTGACATAAATTGACACATACAGGTAATACAAGAATAAACATTGGCATCACCTTAAAATTAAACTTATAATAATCTTACCAGGCTACCAACGCCTCCAAAGACTGTAAAGAGTGTTAGATATTAATATTTTTTAAGGATCATGGTCGTTTAAAATTGTCTAAGGTTTAATCTTGCAACGATTTTGTAGGAAAAGTTGCTTATCGCATAAATAAATATGCAGGATTTGATGATAGAAGGAAATCGAGCGAACATTACAAACGTAACCAGTTCTAAAAAAAACCGGCCAAGTGCGACTCGGACTCGCGCACTGAGGGTTCCGTGCCGACTTTAACTGAATTAGGGAATCCACTTACTTCCATTTAGTAAAATACTACAATATTTTGATGACAGCAAACATAACTTTGTTTTTCATAGTGTTTGTTTGAAGAAAAAAATATGTTTGCGGTTGTGTAAAATGTGCTATATCTCCTAAGCGTCTCGTTTGATCCCGTTCAAACCAATTTTCGTTGAAAGTATTTGTTAAGGTAGATCACCACTTTGGAAGCGTCTATCTCTCAAACGTTAGACTTTTAGAGAAAATGTTTTTTGAAACCTCCAAGTTATTTAAAAAGAACTACCCATAAACACCCTACAAGCATAGGTTTGGCAAAAAAACATTTCAGGTTTAATTTCATGTATTGGAAATTTCATTTTATTATATTATTTGTATGAATATCGTCAAGCTATTATATACACCTACCTACCAAGTTTCATCCATTTATTGCGAATAGGTTTATTTAAAGTAGCTGTGACATATGGACGGAGAGACAGACAAACAGACAGACAGACTTGACGAAACTATACGGGTTCCGTTTTTGCCATTCGCCTAAGGAACTCTAAAAATGAATAATTAATTGTGGTGTATCTATAAATATTATCAGTTACAACGAGGTGACCTTATATTGTGATCGTAACACATTGTATAAATAGTAAGTTTCTACTGTGTTATAGTAATAGATTCAGAATAAAGTGGCTGTGACATACGGACGGACGGACGGACAGACTTGACGAAACTATTGCCTTTCGGCTACGGAACCCTAAAAATGAGTATTGGATGTTTTTTTAATTGGTGATGAATGATTACTGACAGTCCGGTAACATTTTTAAATTAACCATAATAGTACCTATGTACTATACCATATAGTATTTTATTTGACGAATATTTCTAATCAGACTATTGAAAAATCAAGCCTTACACTGATAACTTTATTAAAATTGCTTTGTGAAACCGTCTTCTAGTATATCCATATTGTACCATGCAGAGCCCTATTAGGGAGATTGCTCCTGTCTCGTGTTATGACGTCGTAAGATGCTCGATTGTACTTCGGATCCTTTTTGCAGCTGCGAGAGAACGACTAGATGATGCTCATTTTGTCTTCCCTTCACGTAATTCGTGTCTCGTGTTAAACTACGTAAAGGATGTAAACGGTGTATGGTAACACGAAGCATCGGCACTTCCCCTATACTTCTATTGGTTTAAAGCAAGGTAAGAGACTAGAATTATTAATATTTAGTTCATAGTAAATAAATAAAATTGATTTTCGGTCATCATTCCTATTATTCCTAATAAGAGTCGATTTTACCTTCGTCGGATAAGGAATATTCGTCGATAGCCCTCCCCGCCTTTCTCTCTTCTCTGCATAGCACTACCGTTTTAGCCGAAAAAATATTTGAGCATCCTCGTCAGCTGTCTGAGGTGAGAGAGGCGGAGGAGTTTTGGCAAGCTCTCTGTCCTAGAGAAGACATCCCAAAAAACGTCACCAGCAAACACTTTGAGACGTCCCTCTTGCGAGGGAGACCTTCAATTCTTTATTTCAAATATTTCGTCAGTGACAGTGGTCGCGTCAGGCGTGAATCAAACTCGGTTGAGCACGATACAAATCACTATCGCAGTCCCGCCCGTGCGTCATTTTTGTTTTCTTATTGCATCTTTTATTAGCCAAATCAAATGAGATTACAGTGGTTATGCACTCACACACACACACACAAGGTCAAGTAGTACTTACCTTTTCTTCAACTGTTTTATTTATTGTTTTACTTAAAAATGGTTTTGTCATTACTACTCACTTTTTATACCATCAGTTATTGTAACAATATGTGGAAGAATTAATGTCTGTCACACTTTTTCTTTGTAAACTAGTATAGACGTCAATAATCCCCATCTTTACACTGAGTCCTTTGTTAGAATGTAACATAAATATCTGAAAAAACCTTGTATACCTTTAAGAACTAATAAAGCTTATTATTATTATTTTATGTATACCTACCTAAGTCAATTAGATTCGTAGTTAGAGAATTCATCTCACTAGTTATGTAGTGAGTACGGTACATTATCGGTACGGACCAATACGGAACTTCAGCCCTTTGAAGGATATAAGTGGTGTAAACCTCAGCAAATCTACATCAACGAGTCTTGCTAAGGGTTGGTATGTCGATTTAATGGTTAAATTGTGAAGCCAGAGGTCAGATTGACCTAGAACATAGCATTAAACTGATTTAGTTTTATCTACAATGCTCTAGCTAGTATTAGAATTATTATTTATCGCTAATAGAACCGATCCACTGTTCTAAAAAATATATTTGTAAAACACTGATTGGTGGTGAAGTGATACTTAAAGAGTTGGTGAACGTATGGACCTAAGTATACGAGTTGTATTGGTCAGTGTAATCCAAATCAGGGATAATAACATGAGTTATTCAATTCAATATATATTTATTTCAGACAACGTCCATAGTGTTAGTAATAATATTCTTATGCTAATGTTAGTAAAGGTCATAAGTGGGTGATTAAAACATAAGACTAAAATTAATTAAATCACATGACTCACTTCAGCGCAAGTTCATAAGAAATTGCGCTGCAGTGATTCATGTACGCACAATCCATCCTGGCCGCAATCATACGCAGGATACTGTTGTTGCTGGCCCGCACCCTGCGCACCGGGGATGCGCATCTTTTACGCAATGTCGCATAGAAGCAGTCTATGCGTGCTTCTGCAAACATCCCTGAGGCGCTACAAAAGCGGGGCAGCCTCAACAGCAACCCTGAGGGCGCTGTTGTATTGCACTCGTAGGGCGCT
The DNA here is from genome assembly GCA_963924145.1 of Pyrausta purpuralis. NCBI lineage: Eukaryota > Metazoa > Arthropoda > Insecta > Lepidoptera > Crambidae > Pyrausta > Pyrausta purpuralis. The sequence continues at coordinate 17,087 of CAWUPE010000113.1, forward strand.
GTAGGTTCGTTGGGTATAGGTATTGCACAGGCTACACGTGTAGAAAGAGGTGCAATATGCTCTGAAGAGTGTAAGCTTAACTTGGTGAGATCAACGTGCAAACCTGCGGGCAATCATGCGCCCTCACTGACAACGCCCTCCGCTCCCGTTCGATATCATCATCGTCCTTGAGGTCAGAGGTTAATACTCGTATGTGTCCCAGATACCTAAACTTGGACACCCTTTCCAGTGTTGTACCGTTTAACTGTATAAGTGTGAAGCTTTCAGTGCTTCTTCTCTTGACCTCAAAGACCATGACTTCACTTTTTTTAGCATTGTAAACAAGTCCGTGAATTTTAGCGTATTTTTCACAAAATTGTCACAAGGTTTCTTAAGCCACAAATTGATGCACTCAGCAGCACCATGTCATCAGCGTAGCTTATATTGTTTATATTTACTCCATCTATGTGACAGCCGACTCTGGTGCCGCTGAGCTCAACAATAATTAAGTCGTTGACGTACAGATTGAAAAGGGTTGGTGAGGATAAACTCCCCTGCCCCATGCCACATTGCAACCTATATGACTGCGACAGCGTGCTCGCCTATCGTACATTGTTAACCTGGTTTCCATACCAATACTTACAAATATTGATAAATTCCATCGGTAAATCAACCTTTTTTAAGCTTTTTCCACAGGAGATCATAGGAAACCAGGTCAAAAGCCTTAGACAGGTCGAGAAAACAGGCGTGGACTGGCGTTTTACGATTTGTGTAATATTTGACAGCGTGCTTAACACACAATACAGCGCTTTCAGTTGACAGATGATGTCGAAACCCAAACTGGTTGATGAGTAAAGCACGCTATCAAACACCTTGGAGACAACTGTTGCCAGAGAAATAGGTCTATAGTTACTGCTATCTGCAAGATCTCCGGTTTTATTTTTCACTATAGGGACAACTACGGTTTTAATCATATCTCCAGGTAGGTAGGATTGACCAACGCAAACATTAAAAATCAATGCCAGCAACCCCTGGGCAAGTGAGGCCCTGCATGAGTCAAATGCTCAATGCTGAGACCATCATGGTCAGGAGACTTACCTCTGGGCATGGATCGGATAATTTTCTTTATATTAGCAGTACATACAATTCCTAGCTTTTTTCCAGTGTCAACATTAAGATTCGAACTTGCCGGTCCCAAGGGTGATTTAACAGAGAAATTATCTTTAAAAAGATTCGCTATTTTCTCAGGATCACTTACACCATCAACGCACACAGGCTGGCCAGGCCGAGCTTTTAGTTTATTTGTAGCCTTCCAAAATGAGCGAAAGTCACTTTTAGAATGGTGTGAGGCCAGGATGTCAGCTTTTATTTGTTCCTCGTTGTTTTGACACCACTTCAGTTTAGTTTTAAAAACTTTTCTAGCCTGACACATGTCCTGTCATATATGGGACCACGACTAGTTTTACCATACCAAAACTACCGCAGAAACCCAAGCCTTGCCACCCCGTGCACCTCGCTTACATGCTTGTTCCATCCTACAACTACATTATTTTTCATATGTTTTTTACTATCCCTACTGACAACAGCTGCCCTGCTCAGCGAAGTTACAATACAATACTCATTACATTTCTTAGAATATAAATTTATTTGCTCAAAATCTCTCTCACCCCAATTTACTTTATTCTGCACAGTTTTTTTTTCATTACATTTTGATTCTAGAATTATACCTAAATTACATTCTATTGCCAATGGAAAATGGTCTGACCAAAACATATCATAATGCACATACATCCTACTCACAGATGGCAAGGCCGCTTTGGTTACAACGCAATGGTCTAGCCATCGCTTACCTCAAGCAGCTTCAGATTACCAAGTGGTAATAGTACTTATCTCAAGCAAAGCCTTTGATACTCATCTTCGAAATGCATAGCTTAAACCTACCGATTAAAAGCCTACTTGTTTTTGAGTATACTTATCGTCAGCCCGATGGAACTCGTTCGGTATTCTATTAGTTCAAAAAAATAATATTTAAACCTAATTTAGCATTAGACTCTATTAAATAAGTAATTTTCAGGGTTCTTCACCTCTCGAAAGATTAAATAACCGGCTAAATGCGAGTCGGACTCGCGCACTGAAGGTTCCGCACAAACCTGTCGGTAAAGTAAAAGTTCACCCATCACGACAATCGAGTCACAGTTAAGGTATTTTTTTCGCTAAATGCAATCCAAAACATTACGGCATCAAAAACGTTCGTGATTTTTGTATGAGTAGTCTCGGAAGGAAAAAATCGTTCTAGCTAGGTTCTTCTTTTTTATTTAAAAGTCGCACTCTTTTCGCAGGAGTAATTGCCATTATTTTCTACTGTCTGCTTTCCTCTTGACTTCCTGATATAAAAGATTAGATGATTGATTATTTTTCGATAAGCTATTTTGACCAAGTGAAGTAAAAAATTTATGTCATAATATTATTATTATTATTATTGTCTAAGTTAATTTACAGAAAAAAAAACCGTGTTTTCTGGCTTAGAAAAATTTTAATAATTTTATAAGAATACATAAGGAAATTTCGCCACTATTGAAAGCTCGATGGGTACAGCAGGCAGGCACCGAACGCATACACCCGGGCTCAAACTCGATTGATACATATTCGGTTCGTTGTTTTTTGCAACAAAGTACCAATCACCCAGACATTATTTTATAAACAGGATAGATTTTAAGAAAATATGTGTTTTGTATTAAGCAATTTTACGGTCTGAACACAGCAGCGGCAGCGAAGAAAAAAATAACATAACTATGACTCGATTGTCGTGATGGGTAAACCTACAGGTTTATACGGAATCTTTTTAAACCTTTAGTTCAGTAACTTAATTACGTAAGAAACTTATTTAAAAAAAAGACAATACAATCTTGGATGAACACGGGTCGTGATTAAGACTCCAAGGAGAGCGTCAAATTGTAAATTTAATCACATAAATTCTTAAAACACTCTGGTTTCAAGTTCCGGAAAACGAGGTGAATTTGAATTCCAAAGATATCACCCTGGTGACATACGGTCAAGTATTGTGTAGAGCTTGAAAGTACGTATCACATTATATTAGAATTTTAAACTTGTAGAACTTTAATTCGATACAGAATTGCATTGCAAACTTCACATTGTCTGGTTTATGGTTTATCCACACCGCCCAGCGGCTTTGCCGGCGGCATACGTCAATCGTTGTCAGATACTATGGAAAAAGCCATTGCGGCATGTGCGGCATGGCCGCCGACACGGCCACTAGCAAATGTTTTTGACTCTCACAGCTGTTTTAGTTTGGTTTCAATAATAAGCATGATGGTACAGTATTACATGAAAAACCAATGAAAATTATAACTTCATAAAAAGAGGTTATTTTTACGGTATTTAAAAATAATCATTTTATTTTAAACAAAACTGTTACAAATATCTAACATCATGGAGACGTTAGGGAAAATCTCGTGTGAGATTGTGAAGATTTGGCTACACTAGATCTCACAACCGCATTTTGGAAGTTGACAGCGTTTGATCTGATTTTCGCTGTCGGCAATAAGATCTATGTCGCACAGTATATATACTATAATATGTATGTAATGTAATGTGTAATATGAAATGTAATCTATACTAATATTATAAAGATGAAGAGTTTGTTTGTTTGAACGCGCTAATCTCAGAAACTAGTGTCCCGATTTGAAAAATTATTTTTATGTTGGATAGTCCATTTATCGAGGAAGGCTTTAAGCTATATAACATAAAGACACGACTCACAAGACCACAGCAGCAATGAAAAATGTTGCGAAAACGGGAGACAGATATTCCTTTTGAGAGCTTCTGCTGCGTACGCTGCGGAAACCGCTAAAGTAACATAAAAATCATGTATGACAAGATTGTTCAGCATTAAGAGTTCTATAATATAGTCCGCGACAGCAAAAGTCTATATTTTATGGTTGACTTACTACAACCCTTTTTATGTTAATAAATTTGTAAAAAAATAATGCATCATTTTTAGAGGTGTATTATATACACAGGTATTTATTCTTATCAAAATAAATACATTCATCATCACGAGCATTTCATTTAGAACAAAGTTGCCCTTTATATCATTTGATTCCAATAAATATCTTAGGAGCTATCACAGTTTTAACATAACTCCGCACCAAAATAATGTTTGCAGCTTAAGTACAACGTGCGCTTGCGCTAATCTATACTAATATTATAAAGCTGAAGAGTTTGTTTGTTTGTTTGTTTGTTTGAACCTGCTAATCTCAGAAACTACTGGCCTGATTTGAAAAAATATTTTTACGTCAGATAGTCCATTTATCGAGGAAGGCTTTAGGCTATATAACATAAAGATACTACTCATAAGACCACAGCAGCAATGAAAAATGTTGCGAAAACGGGAGAAAGATATTCCTTTTGAGAGCTTCCGCTGCGTACGCTGCGGAAACCGCTTAAGTTACACAAAAATCATGTATGACAGGATTGTTCAGCATCAAGAGTTCTATAATAAAGTCTGCGACAGCATATGTCTATCTTTTATGGTTGACTTACTACAACCTTTTTTATGTTTTTTTGTTTAAATAATGCATTATTTTTAGAGTTGTATTATGTACACAGGTATTTATTAATATCAAAATAAATAGATTCATAATACCGAGCACTTCACTTAGAACAAAGTTGCCCCGTATATCATTTGATTTCAATAAATATCTTAGGAGCTATCACAGTTTTAACATAACTCCGCACCAAAATAATGTTCGCAGCTTAAGTACAACGTGCGCTTGCGCTAATTGCTATGGTTGCTGGCTTCTTAGTTACAATAAAACTGCGTATGTTTTGCATTAAAATATTTTACTTTTTTTATTCGAACATTATTTTTGAAGGTGTTTTATACACACGCGTATCAAGAGCATTTCATTTTGAACAAAGTTAACATCATTTGATTTCAATAAATATCTTAAAAGCTATCACAGTTTTGAAATAACTCCACATCAAAATAATACTCGCAGCTTAAGTACTTACAACGCGAGCTTGCGCTAAGTATGGTTGGTGGCTTCTCACTTACATTAAAATATGTGTTTCGCGTTGAAATATTTTCCTTATACATACCTATTAGATTAATTTAGTCGGCTCCCTAAGGAACGGTTGCCCCGCGCAACTGCTTTTTTTGCGATACTTCAAGTGATTTCAGCGCGTAATACATAGTTTTCCTTTCGCTACTGAGTAGTAAAGGACTTGAGCTTATTATTTTGATTGAAGATATTTTCTATTAGGTAGATTCAGTAATACTTTTGGTCAAAAATCTTTCTTCAGATTTATGCAGGTTGAAGTTTTATTTTCGCCACTGAGTAGGTTTTAATTTTGAATGCATCTATTGATTATTAAGTTTAATAGATTTAGTAGGTAATTACTTTTGTAATTCTTTCTTCTGATTTATGCAGGTATAAGTATCTGCGATAGCTCATCCCAGCATGTAATATAAAAAAATCTTGACTTAGTAATAAGTACCATTTAAAGTAGGTAGGAAGTAGGTATTAAATCTAAATGTGCATTTATAATTTGATTTGTAGTAGGTAATTTGATTTGATACTGTTCTTCTTATCCTCTCTAAGTGATTGATTACATTAGGTTAATGCTTAATTAATAGGTTGGTTGACTTAATTTATATTTACCAATCAAAAATTTTTAGTCAAACCTATGCGTGTGGGGTGGCTATGGATAGGTCTTTTAAAATGACATAGAGGTTCCTAAAACCGTTTTTTTTTAAAGTCTAACGTTTCTTGGCTAGATACTTCCAAAGTGGAAAAATGGGCGTCCCCCCATCTAACTTCTAAACTAAGCAAGTGTAAATTTCGAAAAAAATATATTATGTAGATCATAACAAATACTTTTAACGAAAATTGGTTCGGACGGGATCGAACGAGAAGTTTTTGAGATATAGCACTTTTTCAACAACCGCAAACATAACTTTATTCTTCATACAAACACTATGAAAAACAAAGTTATATTTGCTGTCAACAAAATATTGTGGTATTTTACTAAGCGGAAGTAAGTGGATTGCCTAATTCAGTTAACGTTGGCACGGAACCCTCAGTGCGCGAGTCCGACTCGCACTTGGCCGGTTTTTATGACAAAATTGTTAAGTTTTGTTTATCTTCTCACCATTTTTAAATTATTTACCAAAGCATAATTTTTAATGAGTAAGTACCTACTGAATTAATTAGTGGAATGCCTAGAAAAAGGACTCGGCTTTCTCGGCAGTCTGCCACGTCTACAACGTCCATCCGTCTCAAACTGAATGCTATTTTTTAAGAATATTGCTGCAACATATTCGCGGTATATCTTATTTGTGAAATAATTAGCCTAAATAATTAAAAAATCTACCCAAAGTCACTATTCCACGCGGACGAAGTCGCGGGCACAGCTAGTGTTTTAGAAATACGCTCCGACACCTCTCCTAAGTGAATCAAACTAGAATTATACCTGTCTACCCTTTCTTCAGGAACAGAGTATAATAAACTAGTTATGATTTTGTTAGTCTTGTTTTTTATTAAGTTGTCAATAATGCATCTCTTGTATCCGTTTGATATGGCGATATGATACAAAATATTTAGTTCTTTATGGTAATTGTCTTTACTAAGTGGTACAGTGAAGAGACGATGAATATATGAATTGAACGCGGCCATCTTATGTTGCCACGGATGACAAGATGATGCATGAATGACAGTGTCAGTATGTGTTGGTTTTCGATATATTTGAAATTCATGTTTACCCTGCACCCTTGTCATAGTTAAATCTAAAAAGTTAATACTATCGTTTTGTTCTATTTATAATTTAAATTTAATTTTAGGATGGATGTTGTTAATTTTAGAAAGAAAAATATCTAACTGTCTATTAGTTCCGGTCCAACAAATCAAAATATCGTCAACGTATCTATAATAATAAAATATTTTTCTTTCTTGAATTAAGCATTTATTTTCAAAATAATCCATAAAAATATCTGCCATTAATGGACTTAAAGGAGAACCCTTTGCTAAGCCCTCCTTTTGTCTGTAATATAGATTGTTGAACCGGAAATAATTTTGTTTCATGCATAATAATGTTAATGATATGAGATCTTCTATCTCCCCCGGATGCAATCGCTGTTTTTCTAAGTGATTCTTTAAAATATTAAGGCATT
>CAWUPE010000114.1:0-26112 GCA_963924145.1 Pyrausta purpuralis
AGCTGAAGAAATTACTGAGTCAGATTCAGAGAGTGAAGGTGATACAAAAAAGAAAAGATACAGGAAAGAAAAAATTGGATTTAGAGATAGAAAGGTACAAAATATGTGTTTACCCTCACTGGTATACACTAAATCTTGCAATTGTCAAGTTAAAAGTGCAATAATATACAAATACTTTTATGTAGGACAAATTCTTATTTATAATTTTCATAACTTCTGTTTAAATATATTAAATTATTATTTTTGTTTGCTAAATATATTACAGTTTTTTGTTTACCTTTTTTGTTGCTTTTTTATTTAACAGATAATTGAATATGAAAATCGAATGAGATCTTATTCTACCCCAGACAAAATATTCAGATATTTTGCCACAGTAAAACTCACATTTGGAGATAGTACCGAAGTTTATATGACCCCTGATGACTTTTTTAAGAGCTATCACACCTGGCATGAAACAGCCTGATGGTATTTATTTATTTTGATATATTTTTTGCAATTTTTGTGCAGAGGCTTAACAGTGCTACCAGCCATAGCTAGCCATAATATTAATCTTAAGGTCTCTTGTTGTAATAAATGGCCACCTTTCTATTAACACATTTTTCATAATTACCTTGGTGATGGATTTTTATATTGAAACCCAAAACTTTTGCCCTGGATGCTGCTGAGCAGATCATTGAGTATGAAAATCGCATGAGGCAATACTCCACTCCAGATAAGGTATTTCGGTATTTTGCTACACTACAAGCACAACACCATGACCAGCATGAAGTTTTCATGACACCTGATGATTTTCTCCGCTCTATGACACCAGGAGTCAAACAGCCTGATGGTAAATTAATCAGAAATTACTGTAATATAAATGCATGCTATGTACATTAAGGTCTGCGCCCACTACACCATACCATACCATGACCCTACTTAGGAGATCAGATCAGACACAATACACTCTACTTTGCCAACTGAACTTATCTACAGTGTTTTATCTCACCGTTATATGAAGCGAGAGCCAGAGCGTATTTTGCCAGTACTGACACGCTCCATGCATGACTTGCGAAGGTATTGATCAGTGACAGAAGAGTGTAGTAAGAACAGTGTCATAGTTTGCAATACAATGTATTTTTTCCTTACACATTCCTAGGCACAGTCATTTTATGCAATGGTGTAGTAGGCAGATACCTTCAGTTATTTTATACAATGTGTCGAGGGGATAAGTGACCGCCCGAAATTTTTTGAATATTTGTACAAAATTAAGGATGATTTCTTTTATATTTGCCCCCTTAATATCACTTTTTTTTTAATTTATTAATAAACTACATGATAGTTATTTTCTTTGATTTTAATTTCTTTTTTTTTTAATAAATGTTTTATTACATTTTAGATATGTTTGATAATTTTAATTGATAAACTATGATGTCGGCTAGTCAATAAAGAAAAAAAGAATGAAAAAAGATGTAAAAACTTAGGAAATATCTTTAAAAAACTGCAGCACGTCACACGTATGTAAAAAATTAAAAAAAAAAACATTTTAAAAAAAACCAAAGGCGGTAAGTCCCAAATATAAAAGAAAATGTCCTTAATTTTGTACAAATATTCAAAAAAATTCGGGCGGGTCACTTATCCCCGGGACACATTGTATAATATAATATAATATATTTAATCTTATCTAAACCACCCATGAATGCATTGTACCTTATTACAGATTTTGTGGCTTAAATATGTATGTATTGCATTTTTTATTAAATAAAACCAGCCCGAGTCTGACTCGCGCACAAAGGGTTCCATATCTAAATTGTATGTAAGCACTTTTCTTGGCCTAATAATATCTTGTAAAACATAATTAAGATTACCTTTTATATTAGGGTATGATTACCTTAAAATATACGAAATTTTATGACAAAACCGATTATATCTTTGGATGGTGCAGACTTCCATTTTTATTTTTTTACAGTTAAAAAATTATATGAGAATTCCACATTTTGTTAAGTTAATCTTTTGTACAGACTTAGTTTTGTGTTTAAGAACGCAATAGTTAAAAGAAATATAGTGCTTAGTCCAATGAATATTCTAACTTGTAAATAAAACTTTTAACATTATTTTATTGGTTTACAGGTCTTGGGCTTGATCAATACCGAAGATATGATCCAAAGGTAATGTACACATTTTGTATCATTAAGTATTTATGAGATATAAGGGTCTGCCACTGCCCCTAAAAAAGTACTGAAAACCTTGGCAAAATCATATTTTGAATTTAAATTGAACTTATGTAAAGGTGTATCAATTGGTATTAAATACATTTACTCTTCTGTTCTTAAAATCATTAAAGATAATGCGTTTTAGTTGAAATGTGAAGGCACTAATTTTTCTGTAATATAGTATTTTTAATTTTATAATGTCTCCTGCACTATTTCCATATGTATAAACTTCTATTTCTCTAACATTAAAAAAACTGTTTCCACACCGTCTTATCAATAAATTACGTTCTATGAACTTAAAACCTCGCCTTCAATGAGCAGCAATTAATAATTTAGATTTCCTATTTTTGTACTTGTTGCCTACCTTGATATCTTTAACTTGTCGTTCAACACTGCACTGGCACCTTCTTTTCGGCCACTCACATCACTTTCTTATCTTTTCAGAACATCGATGAGGTACTGTCTCTCTCCTCTTCTAATTTCTATGCCGCTCTAAAATTTTGTAATATTTTTCTTTTTATGTGCACTGTTTTAATTATTTTTTCCTACTCTCCGTCGCCATTGCCATTGGCCACTTTTCAACGCCTAAATTAGTCGACACTGAACACCATAGAAATACGACTGTTCACGTCTCATTTAATATGTAGCCTGCCACTTTTCATCCCAGTGCTTGATTTAGTGTTCTAAAGGTCTTTTTATTCAATTGTTAAGAAAACACGCCTGAACCGTAGCATGATTAGTATTTTTATTTATGTTTTGTTTTCTAGAATAGATCCTTTTTACATAACCATCCGTGGATTCGCGAAGTCTAATAGGTATTTTCTGAGTTTTCGTATTTTAGTTTGGTAGGTGCTAAAGCCTCTATCCTTATTTATCTAGTGAAAGATAGTTGTCCTGCATTATCTGAAATCTGGTTTTTATTTTTTCTTTACATTATCATTAAACACATAATTTCTGTAAAAATCATTTGCTATTGGTTTTAATTTTAAGCAGTTTCCATTAGTTTATTTTTGAGTGCCTAGATTAAATTGGCCCTATATAATATTAAATGCAATATGTTCTTTTTTTGTACAGAGTATCAGCCAACGCCTTAATCTAGACCTAGACGAAGATTCCATATTTTACAAACTTGGCTCATCTGGTTTAATCACATTCAGCGACTACATTTTCCTTCTCACCGTTTTATCAAGTAAGTTCAGTTAATTTTATGATAATCGAACGTTACATACTTACGATTGCGCCAGCGATACCTTTCGAATACTTTATGATTAGTATTATCTATGCTTTTAAATATTAACAATGGATTCAATTTAAACACCGTTGATATTCATCATGAATAGACTTTTTATTTTCTAACATACGTCCTATAAAATCTCTGGATCATATCCGAACAATTCAAAATCGATACCATATATTTGTAACAATTCATCAAGCATCTTCTCATCGATCTGACTAAAGTAGTGCTTCATTAAGGCGGTCGTGTTTCTCCCGTCTTTCGACTTGTTCATAACAATGCGAAGGCGGGTCTTCCTGTCACGCACCTTCTGCCCCAGCACGGGCCCTAATCCCAGTTGCTGTATCACATACGCCGAGTCCCTCGACAAAGTCTCCACTTTTGCAATAACATTAAAATTCACAGCGCACGGCGTACAAAATTGGTGGTATGGTGCCCAATGCTCATCGAAAGTGAACGTGGCATTTCGTGCTTTATATTTGCTCGTTAAATATGCGATAAATTCGTAAAATGTGGGCCCAATCTTCTTTATTGGTCCGAAAATCTTTGTGGCCTTATCTCTGTGCTCTGAAACAATGGACACAGCTAATCGTCTGTAGTATGGTGGCGTTAAGTATTCTAGTTTATCTCTGTATGCCGACAGTAGCCTAACGAAGGGCTCCCTTACAACGATCAGTGTAATAACGCCAGGTGTTGTTCACAGCATCTTTCAATTCTTCTTCGCTCGGCGAGGGAACTTTTTCCTTGCTAACATAAGCGGCATTTGTCTCGTCTTCGATAAGAATTTCTTGTCATATCCCCCTGAAATTGAAAAAAATAAATTAAAAAAATATACTTGCGCGTTGCATTACAATGAAAATATGACATGACTAGTCTAAATATGTGTACACTAGCGGTCCCCCTCCCGTTGCAGCGCGATGTTTTATTAGCCTTACTAAAGCCCTTTTCAATAAATAAGCTATCCAACACAAAAATATTATGAGATTTGCGCGTTCAAACAAACAAACTCTTCAACTCTATAATATTAGGAGGTATAAATTGTCACTGATCAATGTGTTTTTGGACGCGTCATATCTAATTCTCAGTAAAAATAATTATTAGTATATTTTTTTTGTAAATAAAACTAAAGATATAGCTCTCAGTTTACTTCCTATCAGTTTACTTACCTAAAATATTGAACTTGTACAGCCAGTACGAGCTGGCTGCTTTAAAGATATTGCACCAGACGAGGTTGTGTGCATGGTCGACAAAGAATTCTTTGCTGTTGATTTGTTCGTTGGGCAGAGCGCGCTTGCGGCATACATTCTGCACCCTGTCCATTCTCTGCTCTAGCTCAAGTATGGTGGCGTTATCCGGCTCTGCCCACTCTTCCTCGTTCCCGGCAACGGCTTTTTCGTCATCATCACCTAATACTGGGCCCTGTAACTGAATATAAATATTTTTTAAAGAATTTGTTGTCCATATATCCCATGCATTTACATTGACTACATCTATTACATGAATAAGAGAGATGCTAATGAAACGAAAATGCGAATGTTACTATTTCCCTTAACTTTCTCTGATAACTAAAACCGCACAATACATAATATGTACTTTAAATAAATAATAAATATCCTTTGGACATTCCCACACATCGCCATCTAGTCCCAAAGTAAGCTACTCAAAGCTTGTGTTATGGGTGCCAGACAACGGATATAGTACTTAAATACTTTTTGTTTGTAAATACATACATGATATATATAGAAAACACCCAGACCAATACAAACAGACATGTTCATGCACACAAATGTCTGTATTGTGCGGGGATCGAACCCGCAACCCGCTGCGTAGTAGGCAATTTCTCGACTTTGATCTCTTAAAGTTATAGTTTTTTGTTTTCTCTCACTAATTACCTAGCCAATCTGCTGTGCCTTGGCTAATACTTTAAAAAACATCTATAATTCGGTACAAATGCTTGTGCTATCGCTTTAACTGCCCCTTAATAAGAATCACCTAAGTAAAAAAACAATGCACTAAGTTGTCTTAAAAAACACTTGAATCACCTAACTTAGGTTCTATAAACCATATAAACACTTACCAGCCACTTTGTGTAATTGTCAGGTACTGACCAATCCCTCGCAACCGGCGTGTTTACACTGCTTTTGAATATCGTCATTTTCATCACAGCCATATAAAGTGCCGCCCAGAAAACGAAAGTGATCGTCTTTGCGCCGCATCGCAGATAGTAGAACCCTTTTGTTTTTAATCGCGTTCTGCACCGTTTCACTGAGACCATGTTGGCGCGTCATGTGGTTTGGAGTTATCGAAGAGTTTCCCGAAACTAATTTGTCGTGTGTGATAAACGCAACGATTATTTTTAATTAGGTGCTAAATGCACAGCATGATTTAACACTTTTGTTGTTATCGGGTAGCTACGTCAATTCTAACAGGTCCAGTACGAGCGCAGCATCCGAGATGGGCGCACGGGGCATGAGCGAATGTAATGATTTTGTCCCGCGCACGAGATTCATCCCACTCCCTACTACGCCTGTCCCGATTATCGACTTTATTACCTCCTTAGATAGGCTGACACTGCTTTGATTTTATTTATGAAAGCGAGCTCTTATGAGAAAGTTTTGAATCAAAATAAGTAATGTTAGGTATAATATCAGAAACAACTTTAATTGTAAATCAAAGCGTGCGTAAACAAATATGCAATCATGATGGTAAAAGTTATATGAAACGTAAATATTCCAGTTTTGATTAACCAGTAAGCTTTTCGTTATGTTTAAATGATCTATATTACTTACTAGATCAATATAGGAATATAAATATTAAAAATTAGACCGCCTTCAAAAACCTGACTAAACGGCTTAAAATAACGCAATCGTCTTCTATTTAGAGGAAACATTTCGTTTTTAATTATTTTTAGTTATTTTATGACTCATATTTCAAAAACTACTGGACCAATTTTGATGTTGAACAACGCCTGATTAAACTAAAAAAGAATCACCTCATGCTTTAGAATGTTTTTAACACTCACAGTGTCATATTTTATATTCATAAAGATGAAATAAGAAACCAAAAAATTTGCGCTCGCGCGGGACTTGAACCAGCAACCTTTTGGCAATCCGGGCAAAACGCTCTTACCAATTGAGCTACCGTGCTGTCAGTCCGACCCTGCGAAATTTGTGGTTTCTTATGAAAACGTCAATTGCGTGACGCTTAGCGCCATCTAGCCGTCTGTTTATGAAACAGATGGCCCAAGCAGTTATTCTTTACAGAATAAATTCAACTTGGAAATTGATGTCGCTTCGCTATCTAATGCTTTAGAATGTTTTTAACACTCACAGTGTCATATTTTATATTCATAAAGATGAAATAAGAAACCAAAAATTTGCGCATGGGCGGGACTTGAACCAGCAACCTTTTGGCAAACCGGGCCAAACGCTCTTACCAATAAGGTTTAAGTCCCGCCCGTGCGCAATTTTTTGGTTTCTTATTTCATCTTTAAGAATCATCTCGCTACGACTTCTCGTTTTTGGGAAAGCCTAATACAAACATACATAAATTTACGAAATTTTCCTCACCTGTTAAGAAGCCTGAATTGTTTTATCCAATTCTGACGATATCACATACATAAAGGTCAAATTGATTACGTCCTTTTTCTTGAAGTCGGTAAAAAAAATTATTTGTCGCCTTGTCGATTCTCATTATAATCAGCTAAGGCACTGACTAATATTGTATTCGTATCTTTAGCTAATTAATGTTACATAGGTGATGGTATTACATACATACTGTCAACCTATTACGACTTTGATTAATTTGTATGGCAAAGCTGTTTATATCGATATTAAGTAATAATCACTCGTCTCAATAATTATATAGGTCAGTAAAATAAGTATCGTTAAACCTTGTAGAGAGAATTTGAAGAAACACGATTTTTGGCTTCGTAACTTTGTTTGGACTAGTAAGAAGGTCAACATATCAAAATTCCTAGCCCGTTACCCTTGAGCCGGGAGGAGGTGGAGGGGTGACGGTTATATTTTAGGTTTTTCGCTAATTTATCGGAAACTATACTATTTCGCGACATGAGATCTGCTACAAAAAGAAAGCTGATAAATTTTAAAAGTTAAACTTATTGAAGGTTTAAACTGACTTAAAAAAACCGGCTAAGTGCGAGTCGGACTCGCACACTAAAGATTCCGTGCCAACTTTAACTGAATTAGAGATCCACTTACTTCCACTTAGCCAAAACACCACAATATTTTTTTGACAGCAAATATACCTTTTTTTTCATAGTATTTCTATCAATAACAAAGTTCTGTTTGCGGTTATTGAAAATGTGCGCTATCTCAAAAACTACTAGTTCGATCTCGATCAATTCAAAGGCGCGAGACTCAAACCGCCGTAAATTTCACGTGAGGTATTTTTTGTAAAAATGAAAACCGAATCTACGGACAGCAGTTTGGTGAGGTTTGAATGTGACGGGGTTGGTTGTGATATCGGGGTTTTCCTCTATGAAATTAATTGTAGATATCGCCCTTAAAATTTTTTTACTACATGCCTGGACATATTTAATGTTAAGCAAAATGCGTATATATGTCTTGTAATAATTATTGAACTTATTTGTGTACTATACAGCTTTGGTTTCTTTTTAGCAAAAGCCAGAAAATGGTAGATGGAATTCGAATTTTATCAAATACGTGGGACACTCATAAAGTTGTGCGCCACTAAAGAAAAATTGTGTCTGCAGGGTACATATTTTTAATAAATATTTTCAAAGTACTCTCCACCAGCCTCTATACAAAGATTCATGCGTCTGAACCAGTTTTCAAAACACTTTTTCTACTCCGTCGCAGACACCTCGTTTACAGCCTGCTTGAACGCAGCCAGCGCTACTTCCGGCGACGAAAATGTTATCCCTTTAAGCTGATTTTTTTTATTTTGAAAATAAAAAGAAGTAACACGGTGCTGTAAGGAGGGTGACCTAGGAGTTTGACTGGCGTGCTGTCTAGAAAGTCCCTCGTTTTGAGCGCGGTGTGTGCAGGCGCATTGTCGTGATAGAGCAATAGTCCGCGGATCCCACTGTTTGGTCGCTTGTTGCTCACAACAGGAAAAACTTCTGGTAAATATTTGGTAGTATATCATTCGGCGTTGATGCTTCTTTGATCTCCTAAGAGAATCGACACCAAGTGGCCAATTAAAAAAGCTGGCGATCAAAATCTTTCCCCCGCTCCGAGATCGCTTTACTTTGGTAGGCGTTTGTTCATTTTGAAACACCCAAACTGTCGACATGCGCTTAGTATCTGGATATATCCAGGAACAATGTCGTAAACACGCCGAGACGAGCCTGCTTCAAACTTGTTCAACATATCAAGACACCATTCCACCCGGGTCTGCCTCTGAGCGTCAGTGAGGTAGAGCGGCACCCAGCGTGATACTATCCTCCTCACGCGAAGATGCCCGTGTAGAACCTCGTGAACGCTTCCCGATCCAATCTTCAATGTGTGCTAAATCTCCTGATATTTAATTCACCTTGGATAAAAATTTTCACTGCTACGGAAGAAAGCGTTTCACTTCCGTAATAGCCGTCAAAGGGCGACCGCTTCGTTCTTCATCCCCCAAGGTTGATCGACCGCGTTTGAATTCGCTATACCAACGATACACGGTGGCCTTGGAGGGGCCTTCATCCATAAATGCCATTTGAAGTATATCTAGCGATTCAGACGACATCGTAAAAAATCATAGCTATAAAATTTTCCCGGCGCAGATTCATTTTTCAGTCAGAAACGATATTTTGAATTGACTCGCAAAAAATGTGGAGGGAAATTTTGAAAATGGAACACACTTATTTTTGCTTATAAATAATCATATTTTCGAAAAAGTTTCTAACCGGCCAGTCTCCCATATATAAAAACATTTTTTCGCAATACTTTCTGAGTGGTCTGGTACGTACGCTGTAAAAGCTTTTGTGCATCAAAAATTTGGCGTGGGATACAGTATATCTTTATTTACGGTCATCTCTGATACCTTTTTCAATATTCAAGGGTCAACTAGTAAATATATATATATATATCTTAGTAGCAAAGGCAATATTTTTTGGGTGGTTATAGGGAATTAACTGTTCCTTATGTCATTGCAGCCTCTCGCCGTCACTTCGAGATCGCTTTCCGCATGTTCGACCTGAACGGCGACGGCGACGTGGACTGTGAGGAATTCGAGAAGGTGGCCGCGCTCATCCGCCAGCAGAGCAGCATCGGATCACGACACCGCGACCACGCTAACACTGGCAACACCTTTAAGGTACCAACATATTTACCTGCTGGCAACATTTCAACACTTTCAAGGTGCCAACACGTGTGGCATTACGTTCAAGGAACCAACATATTTGCCCGCTGGCCACATTTTCAAGGTGTGCATGTCTATCGCCCTCAGCTATCAACAGGCTTGCTAATGTGACGGTGGCCGAGTGGTATAGGCATACGCCCGGATAGCGTACGGGGTTCAATTCCTCGTATGTCACAGAGCCAAAGTTGCTTTTTACAAGTGCAATTTATATTATTAAGTTCGCATTGTGACAAAACACTATAAAAACAAAAATGTAATTATATGGCTTCGTTCATCTTAACGGATTGTCAAATATTTGTAAAAATATTTCCTTCGGATATTGTGAGAGCAATCTCGCAACATTGATGACGTCACGCAGCCTACGCGTTAAAAGTAAGCGCTTACAACATTCAACAGGCTTGCTAATGTGACGGTGGCCGAGTGGTATAGGCATACGCCCGGATAGCGTAAAACACGGGGTCAATTCCTCATCTGACACAGAGCCAAAGTTGCTTTTTACAAGTGCAATTTATATAACTTTAATTATTTTCAATTCACCGTATTAGGCCCCTTCAGATTATTTGTGTACATACCGTCTGACTAATGCGCAATCAGAGAAATGGTTATTAACAGTTCCTTTTCTTATTTACAGGGAATCAACTCGGCTCTGACAACATACTTCTTTGGGCCTAAGCTAAACGAAAAATTGACTATTGAAAAGTTCTTGGACTTTCAACAACAACTGCAAAAAGAGATACTGTCTCTTGAATTTCAGAGGAAACAACCTGGTATGTAAACAACTAGTAGACCTAAAGTCCAAGATAGATTTCAAAATTATTATATATTGAATACTGTCCATTATATTTTAATGTCATAAATAAGACAACAGCCATCGAAACTCCAGGTCAATTAAAACACTATTTACATGGTGTTACAGATGAAAATGGCCGTATCACTGAAGCGGACTTTGCGGAGCTCCTACTGGCATACGCAGGGTATCCGGCCAAGAAGAAGGCGAGGATGCTCAAACGCGTTAAGAAAGCGTAAGAAAATCAAATCACATAAAATTCAAATTGACGTTATTGATTGCCTTTAAACAGACGCACGCTTATTTCACTGTAATGTTATCTATACAGTATTCCAACTTCATACAAATGGACAAAACGCGAGCTATACCTACGCACCTCGATTTCGGCACGCGTTCGGCACGCAGACAGTCGCGACTGTGCCACAGTGACGAACGGACGGTCTGTTGTTTTTTTAAAAATAGCAGTGCGATTTCTCCCTCGAAAAATACGTTCAAGTACATTTTAATATGACGTTTAGTATATATTGTGCTACTTTTGGTAATATGAATTTTGAATGAAGCTTTATATTGGAATGCGGATTTTTTCTACTTTAAAATTTAATAATAAAGTATTCCATACGTCTCAGTCAAGGTGCAAATATTTTCGGTAGCAAATTTATAAGACCGAATGTTTGAAAAAAAACAACATGCATTTTTATTGAATACTTCTTTTTCATTCCACTAAATATTTTATTTAGAAAAATAATAAAAATGTTTATTTACAATCACAAAACTAAATGGAAACATAAAGTAGGCAATTGTAATTAAAATGCTGGAGGCGGGCAGGTAGCCCTATCGCACGTTTAGGCACCGCGCGGCTGTAGGTATTTATTTCAAAGAGTCGGCCGAGTTAAAATACTGTATAGATAACATAACCGTGCTTATTTGTTTGTAACGACGATCAAATCGTTTGTATGATAACGTAACGTCCTTCCGGTCGCACTCGACCACGGCGGTCAATCTCAACTGAGATTTGCCATCGGGACATCTCATATATTTGTATTTTATGCTTGTTTTTTGTATATAGTGTATATAGTGCTCAAAAGTGTGCGCAATACACAAGGGCACTCTCAGTTCCTTCACTCTCATTATTCGGTGAAACGGCAGATCCCACCTGACCGAGCCACGGGGTTGTCATCACTACCAACTTCATAACTCCGAGCTGTTTCCAGGGATTCGAACTCGGGACCGCTTGGGTAGCAATCAGTGTTACTAACCACTACACCAACGAGGCAGTCACTTGTTTGTTATTAAGTCTGGCAAGTGAAAGTCGTGTTTTCTGGAATGCTCATTAAAGGACAGATTAAAAGACGCTGTCACAATGACATTTATGTTTAATGTTGCTGTTTCCAAAAACGTGGTTCAGCTTTCACTTGCAGATTATACTGTAATTAATCTCCTGCTTACTGAATCGATTCAAAAATCGATAGCTTATGGAAATCAAACGCTTTTTTTTTAATCAATGATAAGGCATTTGACCACTATCTTACCTGGTAGTAGGTAATGATGTGATCGAGGATGAGATGTCTGACAATTAGCCTATATACTCGTCTCTTGAAAATTAGTGTTTCGGGATCACTTAAGCCGGTAGCGCATTCCATTCCTTAGCCATCAGAAATGTTGATTAAAACCGTTTAGTGCGCATTTATGGTATATCAACGACATAGGGATGGCAGCCGCGTCCACGTCTTGTGTTCCGATGGTGGTCGTGCATTTCCTGCGAACCTGCGTAGAAGGCCGAAAGGCAAGCTTTGTACTTTGTACTTACTTTGCGCCTGAGTTCCAGGCTTAGTAGTTTTCGTGTAGTTCAGTACCCTGTTATTTTTTGTCACGGTTTTCTATCGAATCAAGAGCAACCAGTCGGTATTTAGCAGATCCGTCACAAACGTGACAGCAGTACTCCATGCACGACCGGATTTGGGCTTCGTGCTACGGATTCGATGCTATGAAATTCCCAAGCACTACACTAGACTAGGTGTCAGTTTCTTATGATACTTTTTCCAATTACAGTTTTCGCGACCACGGCGTTGGCATAACCAAGGAAGATTACCTCAAGTTCTTCCACCTGCTGAACAATATAAACGACGTGGACACAGCTCTGACGTTCTACCACATCGCGGGCGCGTCCATCGACCAGCCGACGCTGAGGCATGTGGCCAACACCGTCGCACACGTCGACTTGGATCCGCATGTCATCAACGTTGTCTTTACGATATTCGATGAGAATAGTAAGTTATGTAAACAAATAAATATAAATAAATATTTGACAACATCACATACATTGCTCCGTTTCCAAGCTAAGTAGCTAAAGCACTTGTGTTATGGAAATCGGAAACAACGGTGGTACCACAACACCCAGACCCGAGAGAATATAGAAAATATCGTTTTCTACATTAAACCGGACCGGGAATCGAACCCGGAACCTCACGAGATGGTGAAACTTGAAACCAGCGTGCTAGCCACTCGACCACAGAGGTCGTCAGTTGTGTGTTAGTTACCTAATAAAAACAATATGTCAATGGACCGGCTGACACTAAGGCATGTAGCCAACAACGTCACTCACATTGACTTGGACCCGAATGTCATCGACTTTGTCTTCAAGATATTCGGTGAAAATAGTAAGTTGCCTGTTGCTTGTTAGTTATAAAATCAACATGACGCATCCATCTACCGGCCGACACTGAGGCACATCGCAAACACCGTTGCAAACGTCGACTTGGACCCCTATGTCATCAACGTTGTCTTTACGATATTCGATGAGAATAGTAAGTTGTTTGTTGGTTAAAAAAATCAACAAGTCTATATCGACCGGCCGACATTGAGCTCAGACATGTGGCGCATGTGATCAACGTCGTCTTCACGGTATGTTAGTTAATATAAAGAACATGACGCTTGCATCGTCCAGTTGGAACTGAAGGCGGTGATACACATGCCTGTTAAACGTAAATCAGTAGCTTGCATGCCTGTCAATGGCGTGTGGAAGTTAATGGTGCAACGTGGATACATTTGCAAACTAAACTTGCAAACAGACGCGTTGGTTTTGCAGCCCCTCGCGTCTTCTCCCTCACATTCCATGCCAGTTAATGTCAAAAATAAATACTTGTGCGATCTACTCGCTTGCTAGTTAAAAGAATGCGAGTAAGCGTATACACTAAAGCTACTGTTAACCAACTTATTACTAGCACGAATGCATGCCACTATTGAGCAATTGCTACTAAGTAGTATGTGTGTCGAAGCATTGCTAATAGAGAGCATGCTCGCTTCGAGTTTGCTTATAAATCGACGCTCGTGCGATTTTTAAGCATGCTACCTGAAGCGCAGGTGGAAGGAGGCGTGCTTTAAGCGCGTGTGAACAGGTTTGCTTATTGAGCATGCTAGTGTCGATCAGTCGTTAGCATCAGGTGCGCGTGCACGATTCCCGGATCCAAATCTTCCCATTCCTTTTACCCTCTTTCTAGCTGAGAGCAGGTTTTGGATGCATTGCATCGCCAGCAAAAGTATAACTTTATTCAGCTCCATGCGGATAGCTGCTCGATTTTACATAGTTTTGTTTAAACAGGTTTTGACTTATTGAGTATGCTCAACACGAGCATGCTTGTGAGCAGTTTACATTTGCTAGCAATAAGCATGCTAGTTTTAAGTATGCTCCTGAATACGCATGCTCAAAGCAAACCAACCATTCACACTTGCCATTTGATAGCGTGCTCTCTGCCCGTTTAACCCGTCAAACGTCCTGCGCACCACACGTGTGCGTAACTCAAAATGTACCGGTAGCGTCCTACGCACACGTGGTGTGCCTAACACAAACAAGACATTTGAGGTCGTGTCTATAGATTTATCTTGACAATTTTTCATTGGTAGAAAATTTAATTCACTCTGCAGTTTTATCTACTAGCTTCGTAAATGCTCGTCAAAAGAATTTTGTAGTAGCAGCACCAGAAAAAAATTAAAAGCAATATTAGTCGACCTGATCGCCATTTTTGCCATGGCCGGCCGGTTTTTTCGTTTGCGTAAACAATTATGTTTTGTATTAGAATTATAGTGATTTGTGACAAAAACATTAGTGAAATCGAAAGGCAAAGAGTGAGTGTATTGTGTTGTGCCGAAAAACAGTGCGCAGCTACTTTATACTTTGCAGATTAATGGCGGCAAGTTTTAGGTTATAAGGTAACGAAAATAAACAAAATATTTATTTTTATTTTTATTTCTAGGAAGTAGCAGACGAAATACTGATAAAATTACAGGATAGCATGGTTCTTCTTCTTTCTTAAAATGTATCATATGTAAGGTTTTGTAAAGAAATAAACACTTATATTAACGTACAAAGCTCGATAGTCTGTCAAAAACAAGTTTATCATAAAAATCGTATCACGACCCGTGTCGCCCCTCCACAAAGGCGATCACGGGACGGGTTAAACAAACCCATGGAAAAACAAGCAGCTATCCGCATGGAGGTGAATAAAGTTGTACTTTTGCTGGCGATGCAATGCATCCAAAAACTGCTCAGCTAGAAAAAGGAATAAGAAGATTTGGGTCCGGGAATCGTGCACGCGCACCTGTTGCGAACTACTGATAGACACTAGCATGCTCAATAAGCAAACCTGTTCACACGCGCTAAAAGCACGCCCCCTTTTCACCCGCGCTACAGGTAGCATGCCTTAAAATTGCACGAGCGTCGATTTGTGAGCAAACTCAGAGTGAGCATGCTCTTAATTAGCAATGCTTCGACACACATACTACTAAGTAGCAATTGCTCAATAATAGTGTTTATTATATAGTTGTAAATAGTGTTTTAGAGGCAGTTGGTCTTGGTACGGGCAGTATTAGGGAAAATGGATATTGTTATAATAATTGGTTTTGTAAATCTTATCATTTAATTGGCTACGTGACTGTTGTAACAAATTGATGTGAATGGTATTGGAAATGAAACCTTACAGAATGCCTTTTAATTTTTTTCTTAATAAAAATAATAGTAAATATTTTAATTTTGCAAAATAATTTTGTTATTCTTATCTAAAACTTTTAAAACCAAAACCGGACCAACTTTGTACCGACTGTCAGATGACGTAACAGTATGGTACGGTGTGTCACTCATCTTGACAACAGCAGACAACAGAAATACTGTTTGAATTGTTCAGCAAAAAACTGCTACCATAAGGTTTTTTTCTGTGAGGCCACTTTTGCTTACTTTATTTGCGCTGACAAAGCCGAGTTTGTTTTGATGTAAGTTCGCTATCAAAACTCGATTTTGTATTGAGTTCGACAGTTTAAAAAAATCAGCGTGTATAGGAAAAAATACTGAGCATTGTCAGCGCTTAGACAGCTGCTTTCTGCTGATCAAGTATTCGTAGAGGCTATACTGAACTGTAAAAAGACCCCATGGTTTTTGGACTTCGGGAGTTGCAACATCTATTATTTAAATTACCGATAAAACATCATATTAAAAATACTGAGTGACTAGACCATTTAGAAGCACGATTGTTTAATTTAGCCGTTATTTTCCACAAACGCAGAAAATAAACAAGAATTCTTTATTTCCAGTGGACGGGCAGCTAAGCAACCGCGAGTTCGTAGCGGTGATGAAGAACCGTCTTCTCCGCGGCTTGGAGAAGCCCAAAGACACAGGATTCGTGAAACTGATGCACTCGCTCATAAAATGCGCAAGAGACACCAAACCTGCTATTCTAGACTTTTAAGGACACGCTACTCGAATGCACGGTTCTACGGATCACGCAAGTACTGTATAAACTATTCAATTTCGAATCTTATGTTAAAATTCGTTTCGTTGCAAACAGACACTGAGATGATACGATCTCCTGCGTATATCGCCATTAACCGCTTAAGGACGGCATGGCATTCCAGAATGACATTTTTTTTGCACCGTTGAGGACGGCGGGCATTCCAGAATGCCATTTTTCCCGCGGTCGATATTAACTCTGATTGTTAAAGTAATACGGGTCAGATTAGCCTGAGACTTTTTTACTACATTGTACGATAAATTCCCCGTTCATTCATACCATAAACAAATATACTTTTAAAGAAGAAAAAAAAGAAATGCCTTGGTGAAATTTGATCTTATCTGTGATGAAATATGGCGGATACGTGCTCATCATTTTTGCGTGAAAAAGTGAGTTTTAGTGTGTGAAAAGCGAAAGAATGTAAGTTTCATGTCATTATATTATATTGTTTTCAGTTTTTTAGTTATTCTAAGTGTAAAGAATCGTATTTTAGTGTAATTTAGCCTGTAAATTGAAATAATGTTCAAGTAGGCGCGCGAACAAAACCATTGTTTTTGTGGTTATTGTGCATTGAAACAATAAAACTATTGAAATTTCACATTATGACATAGATATGTCTCATACGTATCCATTTAACATACACTTTACCACTTTTATAAGTGGCTATTCAATATTTATTACCGATTTACCGAAGTGAAATTGACGTTGATAGTTAGCGCGCGAACGATTATTTTGTTTCTGCATATTTTAGGATGTATTTTTGTATAACAAGCCCTATTGTGTTATATATTATTAAAAAGGTTATTTAATGGACTATATTGATGTATATTTAGAATCGTAAATAATGAATACTAACACGGAAGTGAAACTATAAAATTTCGACTCGCAACATTGGGACCTTTTCCGTTTATTGCTTTCTAAAACCTATATCAATTATCAAAATGAAACAGAAAAAAAACCTTATATTCTTAAATAAGTTACCTACTTTACGTAATAAACATAATGTGGCTAAATTTAATAATCTTATCACATTTATTTTTTCAAAAGCGCGCCGTTTTCTGCGCGAGACAAATTATGTATGTAGAAATGGCCCTAGTTCATAGGCCTAAAGATTATATTATTATCATTGGACTGTGCCTATATTGTATGTTATTAGAGAGGTAAAATACTGTAGAATATAAACGTGCATAGTATCAAACTGTCACTTGTCTCAAATCCTTATAAGAAGCATTTTATTTTAAACGGACGCATTTCTGGTGCGTCAGCGAAACAATGGCAGTTTTGTTGGCCGATAACAAATAATGTAAACATCACAAATCTCTTGGCTCAGCTTAATTAGTTACTTTGTTTCAATAGCTTCTCAGAAATATAACCCGAACCGTCGTAAGTGTAAACATCTGGCCTCACGAACAATAACAAAGCGATAAGCGCCGAGCACAGCAAAAAATTAATGGCCCGTGTCAAGTGTCTCCGTCCGTGGGTAATTACGGCGCGCGGTAGGTCTCCGGTTCTCAAAGGTTAAACAAAATAATGTAGCTTAGCTTAAGTACATTTAGATATTTAGGTTGGTCTTTAAGTGACATTTTAGAAGTTTCTATCGAATTGAGTAGTTAACACTTCACCATAAGGCCTCTTTCATGGAGACGCGTGGATTCGCGCGTCGCGTTGCGCGAAGCGGTGAAGTTTGCAGCCTTCAAGGAGCAAAAGTTTTTGTTTCGATTACTTTGATCGAAACATATAGGGTAATTTTGTAACTTCACTAAAAATGTCTAAATAAAGCAAACGTACGTATTATTTGTAATAATGGGCGACTGAATTTCAATATTGCGTAAAGAGATTATTATTTAAAAAGGAAATTATTTACTGCTTCATCCGCCGTATCCTTCGCGGCGTCGCCCGCCGCTTCATTTGCCGCGTCCGACGCGGCGACGCTCGCGGCATGCAACCCTACTTCACCGGTATGTTTGTGTTTCTGGCATCCCGCTTCGCGCAACGCGACGCGCGAAGCCACGTGTCTCCTTGAAAGAGACTAAAACTTATATGATGATTATGTTGTAAAATCTTGTGAGTCATGTCAGTGTCATAATCATCTCCCTTGCCGGTAAAGCAGTGGGCTACATATTTCTATCTTTATTGACGTTACGGTCTCACGACTCGGCAGCTAATGAGCCGAGTATAGTTCTAACAAAGTAGTAGTACTAGTACCAGCAGATTGAGAAGACGTTTGAATATAAGAGCTCAGCTTCAAAATTTAATTGGAATCAGTAGTGGATTGTTATACAAGGGGAGAAAGTGACCCATTTCACTTGAGATGTTTCTGGCGCTCGAACGAAATGAGAGCGCCAATAATTCGAGAGTGAAATGGGTGCTTTTACCCAAACTAAACATACTATTTTTCATTTCGACTGTGAGTGAAATAACTAAATATAGCTCTGTGATTGTACATGTGATTATGATCATGTGAGGTATAATGTTGTTTGGCGAGAGATGAAACCTCAAGTTTTTGCACAACCTATTTGTTTATTTACTGACGTTTTACATAGAACACACGATTAGAAGGACAGTAACGGCACCGAAGAAAACAGAGTTCATAAAACACGGACTATATCCAATATTCAAAATTATTGTTGAAAATGTAGATCATTTTTTTCTCACAGACAATTAAAATAGTAGAAGATCGCAAAACTACCAAAACCACCACAGGTTATGTCAAATTCCAGATTCAATTTTTAATCTGATCGTAGCAATTAAAACTAAATCACTTTCCACCCTAGGGATGGAAAAGCTTTTTTCCACCCAGCTATCTTCACATGAAAGTTTAATTTTCCGAACAGGAGAGATGAAAAAATATTATTTCAAGCAAGATGTCACAGAATGCTCAACAAAGTATTAATCGGGTGGGTGGTTATGAACTGTCATGCTTTATGCTGCTGCACAAAAATGCATAGTTTTTATTTTTTATGTGTCATCCAATGTTTTCAACCCTATGACTTGTTTTATGAAACCTCGGTATCGAATTAATACTTAGTTACTTCTATCTTCAAACACATATTCCTCGCTTTGCCTTTTATGAATCATCAATCTATGGCTACCTTCTATAACGGCTTAGTAAAACAAGAAAAAAATCGTTGTATTCGGGTACTATACACAACATATAAGGCTCTCTATACTGGTCATTAGATTAATGTTAGTTAAGTAAAAAAACAAAAATAATTAAAAATAATGTCATTAATCATTATAAATCTTGAATTTCATTCGATCAGATCTGATGATGGTTTAAATTGTAGATTTTCTTTAAAACTAACATTTTGAACTTTGCATTGATATTTCAATGAAGTGAGATAATGTATATTAATCAGTAGCTTTGAATAAAATATATATAAAATATTATTTTTTAAATGGCAATTGTTTGCCTTACACAAAAATATAGCACAACAATATTTATTACATGTTTCATAAAATATAAAATGCTTCCATTATGAACTTATCTATTTATAAAAGGCATTCTAGTAACTACCTTCTATTGCTTGTGTTCTTTACTCATCACAACTTTTGGACGAAGTTTGGTGCTTGTTTTAAAAAAAATATATTTAATGAAGTAATTAGCGTTATGTTTTGTCCATCACTCATACTACTCGTCTGTTCTTTTGTATAACGAAATTTAGCTTAGAAATATGTTATTAAACGTGATATTTTTTATCTTAAATTATCTTTAAACAATTTTGATGTTACCCAAATGTCGAATTTAAATAATAGAATTTTATTCAATACTCTGTTCGTTAAGTTAAATGAATGAAATGTATATTTTAAGTTGTCTTAACTTTTGTAAGTTCTTTGTGTACATAATTATAAACATGTTGATATTGTTATTTCTCTAATTCTTTATTAAATTCTTGCATTTTCTTTGGTCTTTTAAATAATAAATACCTTCGACTCAAAATTTATGATAACAACAGCAAAGGAAGTCGAGATAATTAAAACATCATAATGACAATCACTACTGATGTTAAACGGAACGACACAAAAGCAAAGAAACTCGTTGGGTGCTAAAATAATTTCCCAGCTGAATTGGAATAAAAGTCTCCGCTCATAACGCTCTCGGCGGTCTGTAAAAACGTCATAATCACTGCGAGCGTTGAACCGGGCCGCGGATTGTTGCGAATTTCGGGTTGCCCCAGAAACAGCGCGCCGCGACGCTCCGCCTTGTAAATCACCAGACCACGGACCAGCGGCGCGGTTGCGGCTCGCTCGCGAAAGCGAAAAATAGACATAGTTTAATCGAGCCCGGAATAATTCGGATAACACAAAACGCCTCCGGCCAACGAGCAAGCACCACGCGACGCCCTCTGGTGAGTCCAGCCCTGTACTATCGATTCCATAATTTCGGTGTGGCGCCACTTTCCCATGTTTTTGCGGCGACCATCGAAACTGTGATTTATAGCATAAACCCCGCTGCCAAACGCCTACGTTTGCCAGTAGCGGTTATGAATAACCTTCACATTCGATTAATTTTAACTGTAATGCAAGGCAGATATAGTAGTGAAACAGTTGTGTTAGTGTTGTTTTTACGCTTACTAAAATTGTTATCAAAAATCTATACTAATAACTATTATAAAGCTGAAGAGTTTGTTTCTTTGAACTCGCTAATCTCAGGAACTAGTGCACCGATTTGAAATCTTTTTGTGTTGGATAGCTTATTTATCGAGGAAGGCTTTAGGCTATAAAACATCACGCTGTGACGGGAGGGGAGGGAGCAAATTCAAATCGCGCGGACGAAGTCGAAAAGGGGGCCGCTTGTTATGAATGCATTTTTTACTTAACTAATAATGGATTAAACTTAAGATAGTTTTAACAGTCACATACAAAAATGTGTAATTATTTCTCATCTGTCTTGTTCTTAATAATAACATTTTGATTAATTTAATTCTTAAAAACCAATACTAATAAAAGTATTTACTGCACAGTTGAAGATATTCCGAGATGCCGATGTACCAGAGGCCACCGTTCTGGCGCGTTCCTCACCAGCGACAGGACCCTGACAGCGAGCCCAGATACTACGGACGGACTAGGAGGGTGAGTTGTTTATGACAATACGAATTCGTTAAAAACATTCACCAATATTTCAGTCATTACCATATTAAAAAAAAACTATGTTTAAATTAAAACGGGTAATGAAAAAACGTGGGAGAGACCTTCGTATTCACCTCTTATGAATAATCGTTCTAGCTTCTTTGCTGTTGAGGAAATGGAGCGTTGTTTAAGCTTAACGAATTACTCTTTGTATTACTGAAAGTACAGAGTACTTTACCATGATTGAAATTAGTATTGCTATCAATTAGATAGCTGGTAAACAACCGCAGTGATTAGTAACATCTCGACTGTAGCTAATATCAATGACGCCTATGAATGAATGAACAGGTTATGCTGTACCTACGATTATATTGACGTCGGTTGATCGTAATAACTCGCAGATCGACGCACATGTCTTGCGCCATACAAATAATACAATCGAATCATGTGCGTAGTTTCCGATGGTGGCTTTAGTCAAGGAACTGAAAGCTCCAAATTCCTGCTGTTCCCAATTTCGAATTCGATTTCCCAAAGGAGTGATTTACAGTTTTCCTATGTAAATATTATCACATCACCGTCGTCCAAAAGTTATTAATTTATTTGATAAAACTCATTTTTATATCAAAGTTTTAACGTGACATATTTTATGATATTATTTTTACATACAAATTTCATATATCAAACCGTCCATACGCGTAACTCATGCAATGCATTAAAATATTTTAAAGCTTTTGTGCTTGCGTGAGGAATATCAGACGGATGCCTGGTGTCATGCTGAAATTATATTGAATATTGTCTGCCAATGGTCGGTCAATCAGTCCTTAGTTTAGTAATTTATAGCCACTGTGAGCTAGAATGGCTAAAATTATTATTTGCAAATTTCGTACTTTTGGGATACTCACAGAAACAGTGTGTATCATAATTAGAAAAAATCCGTATTCATAAATAGCAGTCAGCTGTCATTGAAAACATACCAATAAAATATTTGGCTTCAGTGAAGTAATAAAATCATAATTTATGTAGGTCATGTCAAATTTGCGTTACTTTCAAACATTATTTGGGTAAACCAACTAGAACTGGCATACGCACTACTGGATTCGCTGGACGTTGTTATTCATCAATTACCCTCGGTTTCGGTAAATTGAATTGGGTCGATTGCGGTGGCAGGGTTACATGCAAGCCTGAGGGGAGGGGTAGGCCGAAGTTTACGTTGCGGCTAATTTTGCGCGCACAACGTCGCGTATTGCCGACGCGCATAGTCCGGACTGTCCGCGCATACGGTGCGCGTGCGCGTAGTGCATACAACCTCACCCCGCGATGGGGCGGCTGCATACGTTCGTGGTGACCCTGCGGCGGGAGAGCCGAGAAACCAACTGGGGCCTTCGCCTCGTGGGCGGCGCCGACCTCTCAACCCCGCTCATCGTCACTAGGGTACGCAACGACGCCGACACGCCGGTGTAAACAAAACACTGGAGTCTCACACATTTCACGTAAACAAACGGAACATCGGAACATCTAATAGAACTAAGCTCGCTCTAGAACTTTTCGAAGCGAATGCGTGTCTCAAAATATCAGCATTACGAGGCAATTAAAAAGAATTCTTATGAGATTATATAGAACGAGTGTCTAGTTCGTCGTGTCTCTTTATATCCAATGTATTCTGGGATATATCGGTGGCAGGCGTTCGACAGCCGCCGTCGCAGACTCGACCTCATTATGTTAAACAAAAACTGATAGAGTTATTTGTCTCCGGTCATTAGACCCGGCGCTGCGATGTAACCTAGCCCTCAGACTGTTTTCGCAGGCAAATTCGTTTTTATAATACGTTTAAATAAGCAGGTATAACGCAAATAGTAAATGACGAGTATTCAGGTAGGTATCCAGATGATTTTCATAATTATGCTTGATACTCTTAGGTGTGCAATGCAATGTAGATACTCGTATTGCACAAAGTAGTTTTGATTTTTCCTACTTATTACTTATTTATTTACATAACAGACAATAGGTAAATATTGACCACGTGTCATAATGATTCCGACCAGTTCCCGTCGCATCTACCATCTGGAACAACGAAATTATGTATTTATCTTAAATAATTATAAGCCCTAGCCCCTAGTAATTACAAGAGTTTGGATGTTTCTAGGTCACGACTTTGCTATATTTGGTAAATTGACGTCTGAACTTTTGTGGTCTGTTGCAAATGTAAGTAGAAGTAAGATGTTGATATCGATGGTATATCCATTCCGTATTTACTTTATATATATTATTATATTACCTTATTAAAGATTTGTAAACAGTGACCAAACAAAGTTACCGTAGCATTGTTTCTTTTTATATATTATTATGATGTCTTAAATAACTAAAGAATTTTATCATAACCACACAAATTAATCCTATTTCGAAATAGGAATTTTAATGATTATTTTGCTAATTTTAATAATTAATTTACTATACTGTTTTACCTCACCACCGTTCTGCCCCGGTCCCGTCCAACCCCAGCCCCGGTTTTGTCTAACGGGATAAAAAGTGTCCTATGTCCTTATCCTGGTTTTAAGCTTTTAACTCGTTTAAATGTTTTTTTGCATAAGATATCATTGCAAAGTCGTAACTTGTAAAATGCATACTTCCATGTTCTTTTCAGTCTTTTCAGCAAAAAAACAAAATTATTAAACGTGTTTAGAATTGCTAAGTTTCATGCCTAAACAAAAATAAAAGTGTTGTCAATTTAAGTAGATGACATTTAGTATATGCTTGTAACTGAAATATGTGAAAATAAGAAATTGTATTGAGCGTTCCTATAAGGAAATCTGTAGAATTCCGGGCTTATATTGTGTGAAACAACAATTTAAAATAAATGCATAGGTACACATTTCCTTGGGATTGTATATAACACTAAAAATGGAAAGACTAATGACAATGGAAAAAGAGATAATATCCTATGATTTGTATACAAATCCTAAATGGTTAACGGAAATGTGTAATTAATAAATCATTAATTTAATGTAAATGACAAAATAAATAAAACAAAATATGAAAATGATTCACTTATGAAGAAGTTATACGACCTGGCGCTGGGTGGTCATTTTTGTAAAAAAATATTAAGATTAAAATAAGAATAATGGTTAAAATTAATAACGAACAATCCCAGCTATTGCAAATGTGTGATCTTGTAGAGGTGTAGGTATCTAAACAAGATCCTACAATAAAGTGAATTTTAACTACTAGTTAGATTAAGCTATGCTAGCTAGGTACATAGGCAAGTCATAATTTGAAGTTCAGACCAGTCTTTCTCAAAATGGACGAGAGCTCTCTCTTGAGGGAGTGATACAATGACTAAAATTTGCGTAAATACGATATTTTACGGGGGCATTAGAAAACTGTTGAATTTCTAAGAGAGTAATAGATAGTTATATAGATTAGGTAGAATTCTATAATAATGTTTGTGTCGCATGTTTTGAACACATCTGCTTTACAAAGATTTTGTAGATCTAAAACGTCGACGTCGCGGAGTAGTTCAAAGATGTATTTATTTGCGTTAATTTGTACTCTTAATTTCTGGGCTGATAGGTGTTTCTGCTAATCATAATTAAAAATAAAGTCCTCCTCTTACTAAAATTAATATTTTAAAACAAATATATGATTTGTTAGGGACACAAATCACGTTATCATACAGTTCTTAGACTAACCTGCAACAGTATCAAACTTTCATATAAATATTTTTATGAGTTGCAGGTAGAGTTATTTCGAATAGCTAGTAATAAAAACTAAACATTGTCGCTAAAATAATTGAAGAAATAATGCAGCTACAATTTTTTGAGCGTGAGTCAACCTCTATTACCGCTAGCAGTGCTTTCAGTTTATTTATATCGAAACCTGGTACTGAATACTGAATCGTGGTGACAGCGAGATTACGAATGTCGGTATGGTGATGAGAAATACATTTTTACTCTAATTACTGTGCTAGTTTTACGCAAATTGAATCTATGAAATATGAGTACACTGACACAGCAGAAACTCTATTTGTATATGTATACACACCGAGCTTTTACATATAAAGAACATTGGTACACATACAATAAAATGCGACTAGAGTAGAACCCTGATGATAAGTCCCTGCTTAATACGATTTTCCGCATATAACGCTCTTTAACGTCCGTCCCTACAACTTGTTTTTAGGGTTCCGTAGCCGAATGGCAAAAACGGAACCCTTATAGTTTCGTCAAGTCTGTCTGTCTGTCCGTCCGTATGTCACAGCGACTTTATTCTGTACCTATAAGCATCGCACTGTTGAAATTTGGTAGGAAGGTGTACCCTATTAACCGCTTAAGATTTTTATATAAAAAATAATTATATTTAAGGGGGAGTCCCATACATGAAACTAAAACCGAAAAAAAATTTTACTCAAACCTACACTTGTGTCTATAGATAGGTCTTTCAAAATGACATAAACGTCCCTAAAACCATTTTCTTTTAAAGTCTAACGTTTGAGAGATAGACGCTTCCAAAGTGGTAAAATGGGCGTCCCCCCCATCTAACTTCTAAACTAAGAGAGGGAAAATTTTGAAAAAATACATATTGTAGATCTTAACAAATACTTTCAACGAAAATTAATTTGAACGAGATCGAACAAATATTCTTTGAGATATATCACATTTTCTCCAACCGCAAACATAACTTTGTTCTTCATAACAACACTCAAACAAAGTTATATTTACTGTCAAC
>CAWUPE010000115.1:0-27749 GCA_963924145.1 Pyrausta purpuralis
AGCTGGAAACCTCAGGAAGATGTATTTACATTCCAATTGAAGCTTCAACCAACTTCTCAAAAACTCACTAAGCGCATACTATTATCAGAAATTTCGAAAATATTTGACCCACTCGGTTGGCTGTCTCCTGTGACTACAAAACTCAAACTGCTGTTTCAAACACTTTGGCTACAAGATCTTGAATGGAACAGTGAAATCAACATAGATTGGTCAGACATCAAGGACGATCTAGAAGGCATCAATCATATCAAAGTACCAAGATGGTTACAAAGTCACAAAAACGATGAAATCGAGCTTCACGGTTTTTGTGACTCATCAACCAAAGCCTACGCCTGCGTAATATATTACAAGGTGAAGAGCAAGGATCAGAATGACACAGAGAGAGCATCAATAACATTAGCAGCAGCCAAGGCTAAGCTCGTACCAATAAAAAAGGAGATCACATTACCTCGACTCGAGCTAATGTCATGTCACATTTTATCAAAGCTTATGGGAAAGGTCGTACAAAGCCTAAAAAATTACGACATCAAAATATTCGGGTGACTGACTCCACAGCTGCCTTGGGGTGGATTCAAGGTGACTCCGATAGGTGGAAAGCATTCGTGGCCAACAGAGTTGAGCAAATAAAAGGCACGATGCCTCCTAGCTGCTGGCGCTACGTGAAGTCGGCCGAAAATCCCGCTGACTGCGCTAGCCGAGGAATCTCTGTTAAAACCCTACAAGATCATACCTTATGGTGGACTGGGCCAGCATGGCTAGCATCCTTCAACCCTGAAAAACACGAAGAATGTCCGACCTATATCAATAATGAGGAAGTTAAGAAGGCAGCGCAATCAAACGTCACTATCGTACAGCAAGATAACGTCATTCAAAGCATAACAAACAAGTATAGCAACTTCGGTAAAGCGACTCCCGAGTACTCGCATTGGGTGTTACGTGTGGTGTCGCGTAACCGACCTTTATCAGAAAACATGACGTACATAACGGTCAGCGAATTACAACGAGCAAGGAATTTAATTATCAAACATTATCAATCACTTGACTTTGAAAACGAGATAAAACAATCTGAAAGCAGACAAAATCATAGATGCAAAGAGCAGAATTCTCAACTTAAACCCATTTCTAGACCAAGACGGATTACTAAGAGTGGGTGGTAGAATCAAACATGCCCAAATCGATCATGAAATGAAGCATCCCCCTAATCATCCCCCATGACGGCCATCTGACGAACTTGCTCATAGATCAAGCTCACAGAGACACTTACCATGGAGGAGCTGGTTACTGGGTAATAGGAGGGAACCGAGCAGTCAAGAAGCACATTCGGGGCTGCGTCACCTGCAAAAGAAATAATCCTGTAAAGCAAAATCAATTAATGGGTGACTTACCTGCCGCTCGTAGCAATCCAACTCGACCTTTTCTTAACACCGGCGTCGATTACACAGGCTTCGTCGACGTGAAGACTAACAAAGGTCGAGGAGGTGAAGACAACCAAGGGTTACATAGCTGTTTTCGTATGCATGGCGACAAAGGCTGTCCATCTCGAACTAGTGTCGGATCTGTCATCATCCGCATTCCTAGCAGCACTACGAAGAATGGCAGCCCGTCGTGGAACACCGCAGCATGTATATTGTGACAATGGCACCAACTTCGTTGGCGCCAATCGTATCCTTGAGCAAGAATTCATCAAACCTTCAAGCAACATTAGATAACGAATTCTATTCGCAAGTAGCAGACATGCAAATTGAATTCCACTTTAATGCTCCATCATGGCCGAGTGCCGGCGGCCTCTGGGAAAGCGCTGTGAAGAGCTTCAAACATCACCTACGTAGAGTAGTTGGAGAACAAAAACTCACTTACGAGGAGTACTCTACTCTGCTATCACAAATTGAAGCATGGCTCAACACTAGGCCGCTCTGTGCCATATCAGAAGATCCAGAAGACATAGATTTTCTAACCCCTTCTCACTTTTTGGCAAGCGGACCAACTCTAACAATCTATGAAACAGAACGAGACGAACGCACGAGATGGCAACTACACCAAAAAATCTTCCATGACGTTTGGAAACGTTGGCAGAGCGAATATTTATGCCAATTATCAACTCGCAGCAAATGGGCTACAGTCGCAACAAAATCAAAAGATTGGAGATATTGTCATCATACACGACTCAAACCTACCCGCCGGTAAGTGAGTCGGCAGAGTAATTGAATTACATCCTGGAAAGGACGGCCGAGTGCGAGTCGTCAGCCTAAAAAACCAAAAACGGCATCATACAGAGGCCTATTGTGAAACTATCACCTCTACCTGTAAATAATCAAAATGATCAGCAAGACACACATCAAGATCAACCTGATAACAAGAAAACAAGGAAAACAAGACCAAGGAGGATAACATCAAGTCTTGAAACTCTAGCCATCACACTACTTACAATCATGTTCGTACTACCCCGTTCAATGTACCTACTACAATATAGCAAAATTAAAACCAAATCAGACAGTTAATTTCGACAAGATTGCTGACATGCACTTATCAAGAAATGAATGGAACCTTGTCGTATACTATGACATGGATCCCTACTGGCAAGGTGTTGGAACGCTATCAAAATACATCGACAACTTAAGAAATATATGTCACAACGATAAGCCCTCACTCTGTGACGCAATCATAATACAATTACGTCACGGCATGAAGGAATTTGATCACTATGACCACCTGTTGCACGATCAGCAAATCACCGACACGGCAAGGCCACGCGCTCGCCGCTGGCCTTATCAACGGGATTGGCAACATAGCACATTCATTGTTTGGAATACTTGATGATCAATTCGCACAGCAATATCAGAAAGATATCGAATCAATACGAGAAAATCAAAGACACCATGATCAATTTATGGAAAAATCAGACTTTTATCGTCGAGGCGAACACAATTTACTACAGAGAATGGAAGAATCTATGAAAAAACAAACCAAAATTATCAATCAACACATCATTCAATTAGAAAGCCAAGGCGAACTCTATGAAAGAAAAAATTCAGCAAATCTCAAACAACAATGATTTTACATTATCAGCATTTATTGCAAACAGTCTGCTAGTTGAATCTTAGAAACATACAAGACTATTTACTGGACACAATAGTTGACCTACACCACGGAGCATTCGACATTCATTTGATAACACCAGATCAACTTAAAAATGAATTAAACATCATATCAGGGCAACTGCCAAAGGATTTGTCACTACCAATGAACAGTATAATGAGTGAGCTGCCTAAACTGTATCATCTCCTGAAAGTGAAGGCAAAGCTGACAAATCATTTTTTCATTTTTGAAATCAAGATACCATTGATCGCCAGAGATAACTATGACATTTATCATCTTATACCAATACAGCACAAAATCGGAAACAGCATGGTCAGCATAAAACCTATCTCAGAATACGTAGCAATGAACATACAAAAGGATTCATTTCTAACCATGACGCATTCAGATCTACAGGTCATGTAATCAGTATGACGACAACACATACTTGTGTCCGTTACAAATGCCAATACAGCACACTACGTCAGACAAAAGTCTCTGCATAAAAGCTGACGCATCAAATCACTGCGTCACTAGCACCATGACGTGTTTGCCTACGTGGTCACAACTACATGCAACTAACACACATCTGTACGCATGTTGCAAGCCTTGGCGGAGTACGTATCATTTGTGGGAATCAAGTTACGTCCGAGCAATTAAACGGAAGCGGTATTATCAATCTCGGCGAAGGTTGCATAATCAAGACAAAGAATTTACGATATACTCCCGTAATACACTACAATCAAACCTGGAAACAAAAGCAGACGTGTTGAAGATTGAAATACCGTCTATAAACCACATCATAGATTTGGAGTTTTCTACTTTGAAAAACGAAGAAACACGAGTGGAGGATGCAGACTTGTTAAATCAAACTCAAGTACAAAATGAATTGAAGAAAATTGGATCGCAAATCAGACAACTAAAGAATGCTGATGTAGACAGTATCTTATCAAACAAGGCTACATCTCATGATATAACACAATATGTGTTGATTCACATAATACTATTAGTCGTCATTTGCGGAAGCATTGCACTAATCTGGCACCGACTGCGCAAGTGTCGCAAGCATCCAGTGAGCAGACCAAGCTCCGCTATCGAAGCTCGCAGCCCGCCGCCTCCTGTTCTAAGTCCGGCGCCGGCGCCCCGTCCGCTGCACCACGCGTCGACCAGCAGAGCTACAGCATATCGCGAGCCAGCGAATCAATCATCGTCCGAGGGCAACGACATCGAATTGGCCGACCTGAGATACGCGCGGCTAGTCAACAAAGCGACGTCCCCTTCGTTCCGCAATCATTTTAAAAAATAATTTGTGTTGAAATTTATAGTTTGACTTGTAATCTTTAATAAGTTTACCTTAAATATTGTATCATTTATCATATCATCATCATTATCATCACTATTAATCACAGCATCCTACCCCTAAATCTCCTACCCCGCAGCATGTACGGTGCAACCACTCGTACATTTTGTCCATTCAGCATTACTAACTCACTTGAAACGCCTTACTAACAATTTTACCCGATCCTGCATGTTACTTCAGTCCGCAACCAGCCAATCATCGCGTGCACTCATTATCATTATCGTTAGCATATTACTTATATCAATTAAATCTACGTTTCTTCTATCAATCATCTATCATTTAAAGTTGTATGGAACACCGTACAGAGATAAACAAAGTTAACGTGTTAGTTTGCAATAAACAATATTGAGTAAATTTTAAGTTTTTTAGTCCGAACACAATATCACTCCGAACACGCACACGGAAGGAAGAGACCGTTTTCGGGGTGTGGGGGCGGTAGCGCGCTCCCATTGGCCGGCGCAGCCTAGCGACACCACAGACAGAATAATACCGCGAAATGAATTACGTTCGCGCGCGTAAATTTGAAATAGTAAGCGTTGCCGCGTTACAAGATTTTATTAGATTTGCTCATAAATATCGCAGTTATTCACAAAAAAATACCGCGTTTTTGTAGAAAACAAAATTCGTCACTGCGAATTTGAATATCAAATCAAAAAAATATTCATTATTTTTACGTTGTGATCGCAAAAAAACGATACAAATTTACACCTGCAATGTGATATCACCCGCATTTTTATTACATATTTTCTTAGAAAATGTGACATTATTGAATATATGAGCTTTTTGAATTGTTATTATGTGCTCATTTTTTCATCTGAAAGTTCATAAATAAATTAAACAAATTTATTGTTTTATATTAGACTCATTTTTATACTTTTGAAGTTAGTGTACAATTAATATCGAAAATTCGCCTTCCAAAACATTGCGTTTTTCGAATTGTCACGTTGTCATCGCAAAGAGGCGACGTAACAATTGGGATCGACAGCCAAAAAAATCTGTCGAAATAACTTGACACGTTTTTTTAATCATTTTTTTATGTTTGGGGCTCTTACCCCAAACATAAAAAATTACATATGGCGGACTTAATGCCAAAAGCATTATCTACAAGTAAATCATAGATATAGGAGAAAATATAGGTATAGGTGGTGCAAATAAAATAATAGATGCAAGAAAAGAGCAGAGTATAGAGATTTTTAAGAAATGTAGGAGAAAAGTCGATTCTTAGAATAATACGAACTGGATTTGAATGTCATCTTACAAAAATATTTGCTGCTTCAATATTGAAAATAATGTAACCTTGTGATAATATTTTGAAATTCGGGTGAACAGGCTTCTTCTGGGCAAGCTCGTTTCATCTTCGACTTCGTCTTAGTCGCATTAGGCTTGGACTGGAGTCAAGAGCGAATCCATACTAAATAAAAAAATAAAAAATAACACATATTTTTTTCTTCCGTCATCCTCATTATAATAACAGAAAGTCATGATAGCTAAACAATTTATTACTCGAGGACAGATAAACAGATTTTCATGATTTTAACATTGTTGGCTTTGTCTTTGCCCCAAATACCAGAATAAATATTAAAATTGCACCAAAACCGTTAGTAAATCCAAATTAAGGTAGATAAAACTCAGGTATGTTGAGAAAAAAGTTATCTATTTATCTAAAAATATGCAATTATCTGACAACGAGAGAGAACGAAAAAAATATACCGAAACACTTTTTTGCACCTAAAGCCGTAGTTTCCGTTTCTGCAAATAAAGAACGATTGTGAGGCCCAAATCATCTACAAGCTAAGGCAGGTTTCGTGAATAATCCTATTTTGGTGGCTTTCAACAAATACGACGTGTTTACTCGTCTCCCGTGTAAAGGTATGGGTGTTGGGTAGAAATTGATTGAGATTTCTGACCTAAAATATATTTATTGATCGCTGACAGTTGTGGTGATTAAATCCTAAGTCAGTTCGAGTGAGATAATTGCTTTTAAACTTTGCAAAGAGTAACTATTTTTTGAAACCTAATAATGTGCTCAGACTCAGATTCATACTGTAACCGTAAGCCTTGCATCTCGCCAAGACATACATCAATAATCTGCTGAATTACAACGTATGTTTTTGTAGGCTTGTTACTAATTGATTACTTTGGTTGGATCTTGTCTGCTAATAAACTTACATATTTTTTAACTTCAACCTTATCACGTACGTTATAAGATTCAATCAAACTGCGACTTTAGAAAAATGATAAAAAAATGTTTTATGTAGGTAAACCAAAGTATATTCACTCTCGAACTATTTCAATAAACATTACAACTCATATCTTTTATCAAAGTTCTACCTATGAAATCGTTTATATGAATAACGTCGTCGAACTTAACACAATGAGAGGCCAAGATAATGTACTAGACTATGGACTGGACAGACCAACAAACAGAAAGTTTGTCAATAAATATACTTCCACACCAACGACACGTGTAATGGAAGAATTTCAATCTAACAAACAATGTTTAGTGATGTTCTATTGCTCAAGAGACAGCTGCAAGAATACTTTTGCAATTGATTAAGTTATTGCTTAATTTAAATTGCAAACAATTGCATATCACAAAGCAATATTAAAAGTCAAAGCTACTTACCCTTAGTTTAATCCCACGTCTGTCGAACCAAAAAAAGGAACCAGCCAAGTGCGAGTCGGACTCGCGCACTGAACTTTAACTTAATTAGGGAATCCACTTACTTCCACTTAGTAAAATACCACAATATTTTTTGACAGGAAATATAACTTTGTTTTCATACTGTTTGTATAACAAAGTTATTTTTGCAGTTGTTGAACAATTGCTATATCTCAAAAACTTCTCGTTCGATCCAGTCCAAACCAATTTTCTTGGACGGTATTTGTTAAGATGTACATTACATTTTTTTTCAAAATGTACATTTGCTAAGTTTAGAAGTTAGATGGGGGACACCCATTTTACCACTTTTGAAGCGTCATGTGTGGGACCCCCCCCCCCCCCCCCCTTATATTTCATTATTTTTAGAGTTCCGTAGCCGAATTGCGAAAAACGGAACCCTCATAGTTTCGTCAAGTCTGTCTGTCTGTCTTTTGTGTGTCCGTCCGTATGTCACAGCCATTTTATTCTGTAACTATAAGCATCCCACTGTTGACATTTGGTAGGAGTATGTATCCTGTTAACAGCTTTACGATTATAAAACAATTATTAAATAATGACATTTAAGGGGTGGCTGAAATTAAAACCCTTGCGTGTCTATACCTTTTATGTCTATGTCTTTTAAAATGACGTAGAGGTTCCTAAAACCATTTTATTTAAAAGTCTAACGTTTCATAGCTAGACGCTTTCAAAGTGGTAAAATGGGCGTCCCCCCATCTAACTACTAAAGTAATCGAGTGTAAATTTTAAAAAAAATGAACAATGTTGATCTTAACAAACACCTTCAACAAAAATTGGTTTGGACGGGATCGAACAAAAGTTCTTGGGATATAACACATTTTCAACAACCGCAAACATAACTTTGTTATTCATACAAACACTATGAAAAACAAAGTTATATTTGCTGTCAACAAAATATTGTGGTATTTTACTAAATGGAAGTAAGTGGATTCCCTAATTTAGTTAAAGTTGGCACGGAACCCTCAGTGCGCGAGTCCGACTCGCACTTGGCCGTTTTTTTTAGTGTTTTGTGTATAATAATCGTAAAGTGGTTAACAGGATACATCTTCCAACCAAGTTTCAATAGTGTGAGGCTTATAAATACAGAATAAAGTGAATGTGACATACGGAAGGACAGACAGACTTGACAAAACTATAAGGGTTTAGTTTTTTTGCTATTCGGCTACGGAACCCTAAAAATGGAGTGGCATGTATTCACCGTTCATGTATGTTCGCTTTAGTCAAGTTATTATCTACATAATATTAAAACAAACTTCCGATAAAATAGTCAATAAATAAATAAATAAATATCCTTTGGACATTCCCAAACATCGCCATTTAGTCCCAAATTAAGCTACTCAAAGCTTATGTCATGGTTACCAGACAACGGATATAATACTTAAATACTTTTTGTTTGTTAATACATAGAAAATAATGATCGTCGGTATAACGTTAGTAGAGGCTATAAGAGCTCGAAAACAATAAAATTGTTACATAATAAATAACAAAATATTGGACATCAATCACATACATTGCTCTGATCCTAAAGTAAAAGGTAGCTAATGCACTTTTGCTATGGAATTCAGACACAAAGATGGTACCACAAAACCAAGAACCGAGAAAATTTTGAAAAATAAGATTTCAACATAGCCCCGACCAGGACTCAAAACCAGGACCTAGAAGCGGCAACGCTTTGGATCTCAGCGTGCTTAGCTACACCACGGTCGTCAAAGTTTTCTAGACAAGTTATCAGTTTTATGAACGATGAACAAGCCAAAAGTTGATGCAGTCCATTAGATTAAATTACGTCATGGTTGATGTATTTCATTAGATTTATAGTGAGATGAATTTAAAAAAATATATTTCCAATGTCCATCAATATGAAAACCTGCGAACCAAATTCAAACTTGTAAAGGCTGAGTGGCTTTTGATATTAAATATCTTACACGCTCTCTATCAATTTCGCTTCATTCACCTTACTTTTCAACAATAGTCTTCATAAGTCACAATCTATTGTAATATTTTTCAATACATATCGCTCACTTCGGAACGCATTAAGATCGGCTTTCGGGGTCCCGCGTGTATTGTGTTATTCACGGTGAAATAGGTACTGAGAAAATGCTACTTTGCCATAAAACAGAACTTCGAATATTGATCCTTGGGGGATATCGGAGATGATAATCTATAGACGTTTGCGTTGTCGAGTTTCCAAGATTAAACGATTGGAGTATTTCTAGTAAGGTATAGGCTTGAGTTAAGTGTAAGTATGGTTGGCAAATGGCGATGAAACCGTTGTGACATATATTTATTTATAACATGTATTTTGACAAGTTAAATGTAATTACCCGCTTATATTTTGACTTTTTTACTTACAAGCATAATTTTAATTAATATTCGGATATGTACTTAGTACGTGAGCTAATCCACTCAGCACAACTAAAGTCGCACAGCAGCACGGCGCAACCGCAAACAAATTGGCGCTGTTGACCCTCAGTTATATTACGCAACACAAATGCTATCGTAACGAAACTCTAATGGATGATCTTTATGAAATATAGTTTGCTGATACCATGCCGTTAAAGCGTCTACAGGTACGTCAAAACTTTTATCGAGTTTATTGACGTTGTCGTCCACTTGCTGACGGCAGTCGTTGCCATGTCAGCGGCTAGCCATATAAATGGCTAGTCAATACGACGTGTCCAGATCCATCATCAATGCAATCAATGAAAGACAGATTTAAGTTATTTTGTGTTATTTTATGTCAATTTTGTTTGTACCCCTACAAATGCACTAGCTGAAAATCAGCGTGGTGGTATGCGTTCTGCTGCTGCTACGACCAATGCTGAGCGGGTGCCTTTTTCGGCTTAAGTAGCTTAATAATATGTATTTTTGATAATCATTTTCTTTCTTTCTTTCAATGCTGACCAATATAAGAGTTCCAACTGTAGCCACTAAAAAAATGTGGTTACTAAACGCAGACTTGTCTTCAAGTGCCATTACGGTGCTCAGACAAGCCAAATATACTATCTAGTACGTAGGCTGTCATTTTATATACTACCGCTTTAAATGCTTACTTGTCACGCTGCCTATTGAAGTCGCGTCGAAATCGGTTGCGAGTTACGTAATACCTCTTTTGACCAGCAATGTGCTACGAACTAGCATTTCGCCAACACGACCTGACATTTTGTGTTTAATCCACTGATATAGCACTGATAGATATTACTGTGCTGTTTGCAATTAAATTTGCAAGTTGTATTGCAGTCATGGCATATGTTATTATATAGGTATAATTCTTGAGACCTCTTACCCTCATAAGTTATGGTCATCGATTCTGTTGTAAATAATTTGATAGTCTCTTAGCTAAAAAGCTAAATAAGATGTCGAAAAGCAATACTCTGATCCTTGAGTCTGAGCTACGTATGACGGAACTCGAAACTGCTGTCTCTTAAATATTGAGCTTTATGTCTACATTTATATATATTTATAAATTTTCTGGATAAGCAACGGTATTTTTAAAATTAATATATGTAGTGATAATTATCTTCCATAAAATCCTATATTTACTCCAGATCTACACAGGATTAATCCAGTAAGCAAAATTAGGTAGTCGCATACGGCTGCGGCAACCACAGACAAATGGTACCTCGACGATGCTTGACAGAGACCGACACCGATAACTAATTGGCACACCTTTGCCATGGACAGACGGTAGGTTAAGAGGTCAATCTGGTGCTCATGTTATGTTTTAATAGCTAAAAACTACCTTTTACTTTTAAGCATAGTATTAAATGATTAGTAAAACTCTGAATGTACCTTCTGACATGTTTTTTTTTACTAAGATTAGAAATAAATTGGCCTATATTTAGTTGAAAAGAAGATTACGTTGTGTACCGTAAAGTTGTGTAAAACAACTCCTTAAGCTTACGCACACCAATAGTCTAGACACATCATGCACCTACGACAACAAAAAAAGACGAATGCGTTTTCTTAAGATGTTTTGTAAATATTTTGAAAGCAGTCGATACTTTAAAATATTTATTTATTTATTTCATGATTTATAATTACCCAATATGTCAAAAACTACTAGACCGATTTTTAGGAAACTTCCACAGTACTCTGACAATATTATACAAACATACAGACACACATAAACAATTTTATCAAATTCTAACGATATCACATGAATCGAATTGAATACCTCTTTTAATGAAGACGGTAAAAAGACTACACATTAAAATCAATATGAATAACAAAACAATTCGTTTTTTTTTGAACTTTCAATGACCATTCAAATGTTAAAGACTAGTTAACCATCGCACGTAACTCAGTAATGTAGTCGCTCACTGCGGCACCTGTTACGACCGCAGACAAATTGAGCGGCAGAGCAGCCTAGGCCGCGCGGCCGAATGTGCTAACAAATGGCGCCGAGCACTAATGCGGAACCACTTCGCTAG
The DNA here is from genome assembly GCA_963924145.1 of Pyrausta purpuralis. Lineage (NCBI taxonomy): Eukaryota > Metazoa > Arthropoda > Insecta > Lepidoptera > Crambidae > Pyrausta > Pyrausta purpuralis. Next base: position 11,549 of record CAWUPE010000115.1, read on the forward strand.
TTTGACCTTTCAGTTTAGCTATGCTCGTGAATCGGACTCGCTGTGTGCGATGTAGTTGGAACTGGAATCTATGACAACGCTTGCAGTGACCAAAATAAACAACGTTAACTTTGGTCACCATTTCTCTAGCCATTCCAGTACAAAATTTAAGCATCCCTGCATTATGTTTTAATATTATTATTATGAGCCCATAGTGTCCCACTGCAGGGCAAAGGCCTCCTTACCCCTTTTCCATTCTCCACGATTTTGGTTCAGCTTGTCAAGCCATCTTTTTCTGTTATGTTTATTATGTTTTATTAATACGTAAAAATCGATACTATGATATTAACGTTATTAAAGTTAATAAATTGATAATACAATATTTCCTTAAAAAAGCTTTGGTTTAGAAATAGCTTTTTTTTTTGTAATGACTGCCAGCCATTTGTCATTTCAACGTCCTACAATATTTTGTGACGAACTGACGAGCGAATAGACAAAATGAATGATGGATGGAGAGTTTGATATTATATACTAAGTTCGCCTTCTCATCAGAGCGACAGCAGCGCCGTCGCTCTAATGTGAGGAGCTCATTGCTGGCATTTATGTATGAAATTATCATCCTGATCATTCACAGCAAATGTCAATTACTAGTTAGTCATCGCACGTAACTCAGTAATGTAGTCGCTCACTGCGGCACCTGCCACGACCGCAGACAAATTGAGCGGCAGAGCAGCCTAGGCCGCGCGGCCGAATGTGCTAACAAATGGCGCCGAGCACTAATGCGGAACCACTTCGCTAGTTTGACCTTTCAGTTTAGCTGTGCTCGTGAATAGGACTCGCTTTATGCGATGTATTTGGAAACGGAATCGATGACAGCGCTTGCAGTGACCAAAATAAACAACGTTAGAGGACTTTGGTCACCATTTCTCTAGCCATTCCAGTACAAAATTTAAGCATCCATGCATTATGTTTTATTGTTATTATTATGAGCCCATAGTGTCCCACTGGAGGACAAAGGCCTCCCTACCCCTTTTCCATTCTCCACGATTTTGGGCCACTGCCTTCCAGTCCCTGTTAAATGAGTCCAGCTTGTCACGCCATCTTTTCATGTTATGTTTATTATGTTTTATTAATACGTAAAAATCGATACTATATATAAACGTTATTTAATCAAATAAATTAGTAATATAATATTTACTTAAAATAACTTTGGTTTATAAATACGCTTAGCTATAGCTTTTAATCATTTTTCGGAATGACAGCCAGTCATTTGTCATTTCAACGTCCTACAATATTTTGTGACAAAATAGACAAAATTAATGATAGATGGAAAGTTTGATATTTTTAAACTAAGTGCGCCTTCAAATTAAGGGCTTACTGCTGTCATTTATGTAGGCGATTTTAGCAACACGGCTGTCGCGCATCCGTCGTGCTGTTAAAGTCGCCTAAGTGTGAAAGCGCTCTAAATCTCGCAATTGTTTTTCAATTTTATCTCTTATACTTTATGTCGTCGCGCACGGCCCCAATACAATTATTACACTGGTTTCTACTATGACACTTTCTATCGACAATCAAATGTTCTTATCGCGAATTAAAAATAAAATGGTGACATATTATTTGGACGATATTAGTAGTTTCACGTATAAAACTGGGTGCAGTTTCTTGCGTCAATCGAACTCTTTTCATGTGGTAATTTCATTGCGAGCTCAACGGTTCCACCTCAAAAATCAAATAATCTACGAAATTCATTTAAATCGTGTCCTTGATAAAGGAGAAAAAAGTAAATTCGGTTGGTACACTATTTTTCGTATACGAACTGGGATTTTAAAGTGTACTTGTATTAAAATAGGTTTTTGAACGAGATTAAATGAAGGAGAAAGTCAGTGTCACGACTTACCGGGAGGTCAAAAGGAAGGCAGAAAAGAGAAAAGAATAGCAATTAAAAACTCAAGCGAGAAGATCGCAACTCTTTAGTTAAAACAGAAGAATGAAAGAAAAATATTTTATCATCATCATCACCAGAAAGTTTAGCTCTTATTCAAAGATTTTATTATTAGTATGCTTTATACAGCTTTTACTAAACAACTGTAGTAAATAGATCCCGATGGATAGTATCAGTGGATTGGTAACTGCACTTGGATGAATTAACCACTGGATATGAAACGCAAGAGCGAATGTATGAAAATAACATTAGCCAATTTCTGCGGGGCGGGGGGAGCTTGTCGTGTCAATTATTGACATTTAGTGCATAAAAGTTTCGATATTTTTTATCGATATGTGTGGAACGAATGAATGAACGAATCTTTTGTAAAATTATATAATTTTATCACCAAAACAATTAATTACATTATGGGCATGTAATGCACAAACCAACAAATGAACAATTGAAACATAGAACGTCGTTTTATATAAACGCCTGCCAAGTAACACTAACTGAAACTTCCTAAGACATATTGAAACAGCCCGTAAATACACATAACCTTGCACCATTAAAGTCCTCATAACGGATAATTAACCAGAATATTTTTTTGCGTTGCCATTATGTCACTCGGTGATGTTTTGTGGGGATCCATTTTGCCTCTCTTCGGACGGCTTGTACTCACTTTATTTTCCATAATGGATCTACAGGAAATCTGAAATTATATTAGAAGGATGTATTGTCATATAATATGAAGTTTAAAATTTTAAAGCAAACTGTTGTATATTTAAGATTACCTTAATCTACTCTCGAGTGTTTTACAGATTTATAATTTTATTTTAAAAGTATTTATTATATTTAAAAATTTAATAAAAGAACGTTTATCGATATAATTTATCGACACTTGTCAAGCACAATTGAAATTAAACTGACAAGAGAACGAATGATAAACAAACGACAATCCTACCGTATAAAGTATACGTTATCTTGTTGATTTTGTAGTAACAGACCACCACTTTTTTAAATGGCAATGTAACTTTTCTCTTGGAAAACACTTTTCACTATTTTCATGAAAAATAACAGCTTTTTTGGGATAAAACGTTACTTACGAATGAAAATAAATATTTTTAAACTTGCTGCCATAATTTTTTCACTAAAATAAGCCACATTTACCCATTTTTTCTGTCAATGTTTCTCACCTAGCTCTATCACCGTACTGACAAGACATCACCTGCAAGTGAGGCCAAAAAGCCCGCTTCGTGGCTTAGGGGGCACAAGCGAAATTGCCCGTCATTGCGCGTCCAGTGGTTTATTCGTCCAAGTAACTGCATCCTGCACTTTTTATCTCATTACTAGAGATAATTTTCTACACAAATGAACAGTAAAATAATTAATTGTGAGGACACAAACTAATCTAGCCATGGTCGGTTTTAGTTTACTAAGCACTAATGAACCCACCACTGGTAGTTGTGACCCAGTTGTACTGGATTTACTGCCTTTGTAAAGAGCTGTAAAGTTTTTCTTTATGTTCTATTCCTTTAGAATGGAGTAACAAATCTGTATTTGTTTCAATACATGTTTAATTTTGAGACAAAAAAAATAGCATAGGTATGTACTGTAAAATTATTATTTTTAAATAAGTAGATTCGACTACACTCGATTACTCTAAATACAGAAGCATAAGATATTCGGTAGATTTTTCTTGCGGGTTCAAAACAATATTCACAACAGTATGATCTTAAAAACCTTTCAACATTTATTTTACAACACATTGTAATCTCTTGGTGGTTTGTTAAAAAAAAAACACTGCGTTGTATCAAGGAAAATGTATTTTTACCTTAATTTAGAGACTCTTGTTTTCCCATTTCTAGCTCTAAATTATTGGCCTCTAAATTCCCAGAATGGATCGTATCTTTATTTTACGTTTGAGAGCACTATCTCCATCCGGATCTAAATAACAATTGTAAATAACAGAACTTAGCTTCGGGAAATATAGGTTTGCATAATTTTTCAAACCACCGGCAGAGTTGCGAAATAGGTCTGTACAGATAGCAGCTAAAATAATAACAACCAATGAAACAATATATGATCTGAATTATTATGGTTGCTAGATTATTTGTTTCGACGACAGAGAAACTAGTGCCACTAACTATTATTATAAATGCGAATGTTTGTGAGGAGATATGTATTATTAGGATGATTATATATGTCTGTTACCTTAAACTACTGAATAAACATATTTTTTTTTACTTTACAATAACATCAGCAAATGTGCTTTGATTTACACTGATATTATTTTGAGATACAAATTTCACGCGGGTAAAGCCGCGGGAAACTTGGTAAAATTATGTAGGAGGTTTTGATAAAGAAAACTTTAAATGAAACACAAACATGATGTAAACGACATGACGACCTTCGTTGTGTAGTGGCTAAGCATGCTGGTTTCAAGGCGTCGCCGCCCCGAGGTCCCGGGTTCGATTACCGGTTGGGTCAGTATACAAATCAAAATTTTCTATATTGTCCCGGGTCTGGGTGTTGTGGTACCACCGTTGTGTCTGATTTCCATAACACAAGTACAAATAGGTACTTAATTTTGGGATCAGATCAATGTATGTGATTGGTGTCCAATATTTATAATAAAAAAAACTTACTATGTGAGACTCAAAGAAGATGATAGAAGTGTTTTAAAACAGTATACTTTTTAGGTAGACGAACTAACATCTAGTTTATGTCATGGTAGAGGCAATGATTAAAATATCAAGTGTGCTTTCAAAGCATCGGACTTTAATACGTTAAAAAATATAATCGAAAAGTACTTACATTTGTAGGTAATTTATCTAAATAGGTCAATACAAATATTGATCATGTCGTAGGAACTGCACTCTCAATTACAGCTCCCAACGATATAAAAATAAAGTACTGAAGTGTTTTCCTACCGCTACCCGTTCAGTGTGTTTACGTTTTCCTTTGCGATCCACTAAATTATTTAAACTCAAAGCAGCGATAAAAGTATACGAGGCAAAGAATAACACGGATCCAAATTTTTACCATAACTTTGCATGTTTCACGGGTTGCAATGACTATTTTGATATACTTGAGCGCAGATGACAAAAAGTTACAAGGTACTTGGAAGGTAAAAATCTTGGATGAATTAACCACTGGATATGAAATGCAAGAGCGAATGTATGAAAACATCATCAACTAATTTCTGCGGGGCGGGGGTCGCTTGTCGTGTCAATTGTTGACATTTAGTGCATGAAATTGTCGTTTTTTATCGATATGTGTTGAACGAATGGATGAACGAATCTTTTGTAAAATAATATTCCATTAGGGGCATGTAATGCATAAACCATCAAATGGACAATTGAAACATAGAACGTCGTTTTATATGAACGGTCTGGCAAGTAACACTAACTAGAACTTCCTTAGACATTTCGAAACAGTCCGTGAGTACACATAGCCTTGCACCATTAAAAACCTCCTATAGGGTAGTTAATCAGTAGATTTTTTGCATTGATCATCACATATTCGGTGATGTTTTGTGATGATCCATTTTGCTTCTCTTCGGACGGCTTCTGCCCACTTTATTTTTCTTAATGGATCTATAGAAAATTTGAAATTATATTATAAGGATGTATTGTCATATAATATTAAGTTTGAAATTTTAAAACAAACTGTTGTATTGTTAAGATTACCTTAATTTACTCTCGAGTGAAATTTACAGATGTGTAATTTATTTTAAAAGTTTTTATACTAAAAATTTTATACAAGTCCGTTTATCGATATGATTTATCGACAATTGTCAAGCACAAGTATAACTCAAATGACAAGGGAACGAACGTTGAACGTACGACAATCCTACAGTATAAAGTATACGTTATCTTGTTGACTTTGTAGTAAATGACCACAAATTTTTTATATGGTAATCTAACTGTTCTCTTGAAAAACACATTTCACTATTTTCAAGAAAAAATAACAGCTTTATTGGGATAAGAAGTTACTTACGGATGAAAATAAATATTTCTTGTCTTGCCGCTATAATTTTTCCGACAATGTTTCTCACTGAGCGCTATCATAGTACTGACAAGACGTCACCTGTAATGGATGCCAAAAAGCCCGCTTTGTTGCTAAGGGAGCACAAGCAAAATTACCCGTCATTGCGCGTCCAGTGGTTTATTTGTCCAAGGTAAAAATACAAGATGGTATAATGGTACGAATGATATGTTCTGCTTTAAGATGTAGGCTGCGGCCGAAGACAGAATAGTTTTGACATTTAACGTAGTCACATAATTTATATTTTTAAGAATTTCTCATTTTAACTTACGTACAAACATATACTTGCGTTTAAAAAGTCTTACAACATTCACCGTTCCTCACTTTTTTTATTTTCACGCCTTGAAAAATTATCTTGTCTCCTGGCCATAGCGTAAATAACAAAGAAAAGCTACTTAAAAATAAAAAGGGAGGATTCCCGTCAGTATTAAAGTATGCCAGGCGGCTCGTGACGAAGTGGTGAATTCTCGTCCCGGGGACCAACGTTCCGGTTTTGACAAATCTCTTGTCAACCCGCCTGTTTTAAAACTTGCGCGCTTACCTTTAATACCTAATGCTTTTGAACGCATTTTTTGTGGAAGTTAGGAAAACGTGTGTCAGGTGAAAACTATCCAAGCCTGGAATTTTTCTCTATATTTTAGTCAGTATTATTTACTAGTGGCCAATTCTAATCGTAAAGAAAACAGTTCAAAACGTACGATATGATCTGAAAAAACTCTTTGTTCTTTGCCGTTTGACAGATCATACCGTACGCTTTGAACTGTCGAATGAATACGATTGCTTTACATAATTCCACGGCTGATCAGCTGATTATAAACAACGGCCTCTATGTTACACATAAAAGTCTATGATTATAAATAAATAAAAAATACTTATTCCATATGATGACTTCAGAAATAGAATATCTTTTGAGGATAATCTTAGAGCTTCTAGAGAATAACTACCACATAGATGTATTATCCGATTAATGGTAGTCTGTCGTATTACACTAAAATAAGTAACTACCTCTACATAATTATTTACCCCTGACACAAAAAGAGTGGAGTAATAAGTTTAACGTAGCTCCAAAACCGCTCGGATAAACCGATTTTCTGACAGTTTTTTTGTAACTTTATCCCGAGTGTTCTTAGCAAAATTTCATGAAAATCTGGTCATCATTTGAAGATCATCAGCTCTTTATTAGTTTCTAATTGTCCGATGGATTTGAAATTCGTTCAGTGATATTGAAAGTATATGGTAAGGTTACCATGACTTGATCATCCGTTTGAAGATCATCAGCTCTTTAAATTGATGAGATGAGATTCCCTGACACAATTATGTTCTATCGATTTGAAATTTGGTACCGTGATAATTCAATGACATGGAAATAATATGGTAAGGTAAATATGGCATACCCCCCCGCTCATGTCATAGCTTAATACCCCCCGTATTATTATTATTTATTTTTGGATTATTACTGAAGTAATAAAAAAATCAAAAAGTGTGTGAAAAGCCCAAGGGCCACTTTTTTTAAATTCTTTTCTTTTCCCATACTCAACACCAAATGTGATGTAAGGGTATAGAAAGGACAACTTAAGGCCCGGTCCTTTCCAGGACACTTATGCTTGCATGAGGTTATTATCTTGAGCACTCTCTTAAAACAAAGGAACTTTTTGCTGTACGAGCTAAATGGACTTCAAGTTTGCTACTTCAAAGTGATAAATTTACATACTCGTGTTTAATATGGTTAAAATTAATAGCTATTTTAGTGCTATCATAAATTATTGTAGTTGGTACAAGTGGATATTACGGTTTTAGTTTTAATTTTGTAGTAGGATAAGTTGGCTCCTTAACACTTCCCGTGACAGTGATCGGCTATAGTCGTACATCAATAAAAGTTCTAAAAGTTCTATTGTGTCTGTGATACTGCCCTGTAAAGTGTTAAGCATAGAAAGTAGTTATTGTTATCATGTTACCATTATAGGCAAGTCAAAAACAGGTCTTGACTTTGAAAGCGAAATAAATAATTTGTATTTGAATTATGTTTTGTACAATTGATTTGGAGATTGAAATGCCAAATTTGGTGGTGTAAGTTAACACATCAACAAACGTTGGTAAATGTTTTGTCATATACGGATTGCGTATTAGATTTAGAACCTTGTTTATAATGTTTATAGAGCATTATAATTTTATCACCCCTTGTTCTACGTTCGATATTTCGTAACACCTAGATAAAGACAAGCCTGAGATCCGAAGGTACAAACATTTATAGAGGAACATCGCTTCGCAATTGAGTGTCCTCGTAAATAGAATAGTCGAGAATGAGACATTTCCCCTGAGAGACGAGCGCAAATATGACAAAGAAGTCGGAAACGGGGAACTTACACAAAAGTAGGTAAGTGTAACTCAAGTTGTTTGATTACGGGTCCTGTATAGAGGAAAAATAAGTCATGATTGAGCAGTTTCTGACGGACTCACGTATGATTTAGAATATTTAAACACTCATTGTTAGTTTGTATTTAGAAAATAAAATAAGAAACCAAAAATTGAGCACGAGCGGGATACGAACCTGCAACCTCTGGCAAACCTCAAAGGACAACGCTCTTCCAAATTGAGCTACGACGTCCGATCCGACCACGTGAATTTTCTGGTGTCTTATGGGTACGTCATTACGCGTGACGTAAGCGCCATCTACTCGACTGTATTGCAACAGTGAGAGATTGCAGGTTCAAATCCCGCCAATGCGCAATGTTTGTTTTCTTTTTACAATTTACTTACTTATGAACTGAGCTTACGTATGTCCGTTCATCATCATCATCATAATCAGCCAAAGGACGTCCACTGCTGAACATAGGCCTCCCCCACGACTTTCCACAGCGACCGATCACCAGCGGTCTGCATCCAGTTTGATCCTGCGATCTTTTTAAGGTCGTCTGTCCATCTTGTTGGTGGACGTCCTACGCTGCGTCTTTGGTCGAAGGGTCTCCAATCTAGAACTTTCCTGCCCCAACGGCCATCAGTTTTTCGCGCTATGTGCCCTGCCCACTGCCACTTAAGCTTACTGATTCTCAAGGCTATGTCCGTTACCTTGGTTCTTCTACGTATCTCTTCGTTTCAGATTCGATCTCGTAGAGAAACACCGAGCATAGCCCGCTCCATCGCTCGTTGTGTAATTTTGAGCTTCATTATAAGGCCCATAGTAAGAGACCACGTTTCGGATCCGTATGTCATCACTGGTAACACACACTGATTGAAGACTTTCGTCTTCAGACACTGAGGTAATTGAGACGAGAAGACGCTCTTGCGCAGTTTCCCGAACGCTGCCCAGCCGAGTTGGATTCGTCGTCTATCGTATGTCCGTTAATCCAAGAGAACTTCTCGGCATCATGAAGCTTTTTATATTTTTAAATTAGGTACCTAGTGCCTCCGAATCGGTTCCATAAAAAAACATGACCGTACCTAATTGAGTAGTTAAACTAAGAAATTTAATTACCACGATGATTAATAAAAACGAACTATTGATATGATCAAATTAGAATTACTTATGCACAACTTCATCAAAATGCTTTTGCGATATAAAGAACCTATCAAGTGCTTTGCTAACTAAAGGATCGTTTGTTTTAATACGAATATTATTGTGATATAAAAATGAAATTTTCAAACAAAAACGTGCAAAGTTAATGAGTACTGCTGAACCCAAAAAATAAGAAAAATTCGACTCGGAACTCTTGGCTCTTATGCAGGAAAAGTCAGAGTGCTGCCGATGTTAGTGAACTAAAGAAAATATTATGAACTCCGACCGATCAAAGGAAGAGCGCATTAACAAATCTTTTTCTTCCGACATTAGTAATTTATTACCTTGACCATGTTTAAAGAAGGGTCAAAAAGGGCTTTTGAAAAAGATTAAGTTTTTAGCAATCATAGCACATATTACAAAAGGTGTAAATATGAACCCATACATGAAATATAGCACATTTTCAACAATATATACTGTCTTAATATTAGGCTAAGCTGGCACGGAACCCTTAGTGTGCGAGTCCGACTCGCACTTGGCTGGTTTTTATTAAATGTTAAGTCGCCAACCTCCCTGTACGACCGTCGACTGGCGCAATAATTTAATAAACATTATGACCTTATATTTCAAAAGGAATTCCAATATCGCGAGTCAGGATGATAGATGAAACACATTAGCGACATGAGCCGCGACGATAACTCTTTTATTACACGTTCAATTATGAACGTCTTTTTGTGTGTTTGGGAGTTTTTTCATGCAATATTTAATTACGACTAGACGGTTTTTTGGTGGACGACCTACTGCGACGACTGCGCCTTTGGTCGAAGGGTCTCCAATCTTGAAATTTCCTGCCCCAACGGCGGCCCATTGCTACTTGAGTTTACTGATTCTCAAGGCTATGTCCATTACCTTAATTTTTCTACGTAACTCCTCATTTCTGATTCGATCCCGTACAGAAACACCTAGCATAGCCCTTCCAATCACTCGTTGTGTGAATTTGAGCTTTATTACAAGGCCCCATAGTAAGAGACCATGTTTCATCCGTATATCATCACCTTATAAAGATCGCAGGATCAAACTGGAACTGCTAGTGATCGGTCGCTGTGGAAAGCCGCTATGGTCAGCTGCGAACGTCCTTTTGACTGATAACGATGATGATGAGAAGGTTTGTTTGAGATATTTTGTACGACGAATGAGGTCTTTTAGATATGCTGTGTAAAATATAGGCGTGATTAATGAGAATAAAAACATCATGTCTCAACTACTAAAATTTGAAACTAAAATAATTTAATCTATTCTAATATTTAGTTCAGCTTTGAATAGGCATTTGATAGGCATTCCCAAAGAGGGTTGATATCAGGCAGGCCGGCCGATTGTATAAAACATATGCTGAAACCTTTTGCAGTATGACAAGTATAATTGAGAGGCGCGATAAGGCTAGGGCGTCCCCCGCAGGCGACACGCAGGAGCAGCACCCGGCTTCTGTGGGAAGTGGACAAGGGTTGTTGCACCATTCCGGGCGGATCAACGTAAGAAGCGAGTCTGGGAGATGGAGAAAAGGTTGAGGTGTGCAAGCTGGAATGTTGGCACGATGATGGGTGGAGCTAGAGAGTTGGTGAATGTTCGAACGAAAAGGAAAATCAATTTAGCATTCCTGCAAGAAACGAAATGGAAGGGTGCTCAACAAGAGGCATTGGTGAGGGAGTACAAATTTTATTATTGTGGGGGAGAAGGAAATAGAAATGGGGAAGGAGTTGTACTAGATAATAGTTTGAAGGAGAAAGTAATAGAAGTAAAAAGGGTAAACGATAGGCTAATAATTGTAAAAATTATGATAGATGGAATTGTAGTGAACATTGTAAGTGCACAGGCACAACAAATGATTACAGTGTGAAGGAAAAGTTTTGGGAAGACCTGGATTCTGTGATGATGGCTATTCCAATGCATGAAGAAGTCTTTGTTGGAGGTGATTTCGACGGACATGTTGGGAAAGAAAATTGCAATTATGAGAGAATACATGGTGGATGGGGATTTTGAGAGAGAAGTGACGAGGGTGAAGCGCTTCTGCAATTTGCCTTAGCCTTTGATATGGTGGTCACTAATACGTGGTTCCAAAAAAAGGATTATCATTTGATAACCTACAAAAGCGGTTCACATAAAACACAGATAGATTATATCCACGTTAGACGCCATAACCTCAGCCGCGTCAAGGATTGTAAGGTGACACCTGGAGAAGTGGTTCTCGCAGCATAGACTCCTTATTATGGAAATTAAGTACAAAATTGAGCCGAGTAATAACAAGACACGAAACCCATCTAAAATTAAATGGTACATGTTGGAGAAAGAGATTATGCAAATAAATTTGGAAGTCAGATTGTAAAGAAAATTAAAAAAATGGGAGACATGAGTAAACAATGTGTAAATGAGTGTTGGAAAGACATGTCAACAAATATTAAAAGTGCGGCAAGAAGTATTTTAGGCGAAGGGAAAGGGGACAATTGATAAAGAAACTTGTGTCAGCGGTGGTCAAGCGAGGTGCAGGCTGTCCTAAAGGAAAAGAAAATTAGGTTCGAGGAATGGCAGAGAGTAGCAGACGAAGAGACGAGAGGATGAAAGAAGAGAAGAAAAATGAGTACATAGAATTTAAGAAAAAAAACCAAGAAAGCCGTAGCAAGAGCAAAAGCACAAGAAAAACTCTATTGTACATTAGATAGTCCTGCAGGTCAAAAACATCTATATAAACTTGTTAAGGCTCAACAAAAAAGATCAAGAGAACTAACTCATGTAAAATGTATTAAAGATGAGTCCGGGAAAGTTCTTGCCGACGATGATGAAATAAAAAGACGATGGAAGGATTATTTTGAAAAATTAATGAACGAAGTAAATGATTGGAGTAATGAACTAGAGAATGCCCCTATTAACGTAGGATTAGCTAAGGAGATAAATGAAAAGGAAGTCAAAGGGGCAGTTAACAGTATGAAAAGAGGAAAAGCCATGGGACCTAATGATATACCCAGTCGAGGTCTGGAAGTAAATAGGAGCAGAGGGAAGGAAGTAGTTAACTTTATTTTTCAATAAGTTATTGCACGAATAGACGATACCAGATGATTGGTGCAACAGTCTGTTGGTACCAATACTTGAAAACAAGGGGGACGTGCAAGAGTGCAATAATTATCGGGGAATAAAGTTAGTGTCACACAGCATGAAGGTTTGGCAGAAGATCATCGAGAAAAGGTTGCGAGAAGAGTGTGAAATTTCACAGAACTAGTTTGGTTTTATGCCTAGTCGAGGTACGACGGACGCCATCTTTTCTATTTGCAAATGTGTGAAAAATACAGAAGTGCACATAAAAACCTTCACATGGTGTTCGTTGATCTCGAAAAGGCATACGACCGAATACCACGTGAGGTTCTGTGGTAGGCCCTTAAGATGAAAGGTGTACCTGGTAAATACCTGCAGCTGATAAAAACCATGTACGGAAGATGCAGAACTCACGTTCGATCCACAACCGGGATAACTACGAGCTTCAATGTCGCTGTGGGCTTGCACCGAGGTTCAGCGCTTAGTCCTTACCTTTTTCTTATAGTAATGAATGCTCTGACATCGGATATACAAAAAGAGGCCCCTTGATGCATGCTATTCGCAGAAGACATTTTACTTGTTGCTGAAGAGGCTCAGGAGGTTCAGAGACAGACTGGAGGAATGGCGACAAAGACTGAAAAACGTTGGCCTTAAAGTCAGCGGAACCAAAATAGAGTATCTGTTCTGCGACTTTGGCGATCTTTGCAGTTCTTTTCCTATAAAAACTTGATGGAATGTCCTTACCAGTTTGTTCCGATTTTCGGTACCTTGGGTCCCTTGTACAGAACGCCCTTAAGGTTAATGGGCAAAATTTACAAAACCTGCCTTAATGTACGTATCGGAATGCTAGGCTACTAAGAAGACTGATGAGAAGCGAATGCATGTAGCGGAGATGAGAATGTTAAGATGCATGTGTGGGGGACAAGAAATGGACAAGATAAGAAATGAATATATACGAGGAAGTTTGAAAGTGGCACCGATAACCGAAAAGATGGTGGGACATCGTCTGTCTTGTATGGTCATGTTAAGAGGAGGGAAGAAAGTCTTGTTACTAAAAGAGTGATGAATATGAATGGTAATGGATGGAAGGGAAGAGGCCGACCAAAAAAGAGATGACGGATTGTGTGAAACAAGGCATGAGTGTGAAAGGTGTGGATGATTCAGTAATGGGTGATAGAATAGTGTTTGAAGAGGAAAACATACTGCGCCCGACCCCAGATAAACTAGGAACAGGGCAAAGAGGATGATGAGTTCAACTTTGAATAGAAATTTAAGCGTGATTAAGTATGCTATTTTTCATTATTATATTTATTTTCATATTTAAAAATGGTATTTTGTATATTTTTTGCCAAATAAATGCTTCAAGCGTTGTAAGGGTTACAAATAATTTCAAAACATTAAATATAATCATCAAAGGGGGAACAAGAAAAGACAAAACTTATTTACAAAGTGGGAGTTACAAATTCGCCTTTTTCAACTGTAAAGGTGACTTACTAATTGAGTCATCAGTTCAAAGGAAATCTGAGAGGTTCTTCGGAAAAGTTGCCTTTTTCTAAAAAAATAATTAAGATTTCTTTGGTCGTTTTTAATTTTCTTAATTCCTATAAAAATGAGGGATTTTTATTTTTCTGTGGGCTTCCATAAATATTATAGGACAACAAACAAGAGGTCTTAGAACCCTTACACACTTCGAAGTTCAGCATTGATGCAGCCGCGCGTTTTGAAAACGCGTTTTAGAATCACGACTCACGCAATGAACAGTTTTAATTTAGCATCGATGCAGTCGCGCGTTAGTATCGATGTAAGTCGCATAAATTCAGTACATAATTTGACAATTTGCAGCTTCTGCGTCGTGTAAAGGTTGTAAAGGTTGATATTTTGCGACTGCATTGATACTAACGCGCGTTAGCTCGCGACTGCATCGCTGCTAAAAGTTGCACTGTGTAAAGAGTCTCAGGTAAACAGAAAATGAGGATGAATAGGTTTGTTTATAATAAATGTATTCCATTTATTTTTTATGTGTGAAATTTAACGTTTTTTTTTATAATAGTAACTCATTTTCTTTTTGAGTCTCTTGCACCACCCACAGTTATTTCTGCTTAGCCCAGAAGGTCATGACTGGTAGAGGATGCCATATGGCGTTAAGTCCACCTTTTGTACAAGTTTTTTGTTGTGCAATAAAGTATTAATAAATAAAAATAAAAAAAGTACCTTAGTCCTAACAGTGTCTACTAAGGAAACTAACTTAATAACAGTAGACACTGTTAGGACACTGATTTTATTAAGATACGTTTTTATATTGTAATTATTCAAAAAAAAACTTATTACACTTCGGTTGCAAAATTTCCCAGTTAAACGTTAGTCAAAGTTGTAAGCGAACTTGATTGCTTTTAAAAAGATGGTTATATACGAGACTTGCTTTTTGTTACAGGTGAGTTGAAGTTTTGTTTAATATCTGCTTCAGGTATTTAAATCAAACCTTTCTTGTATCTACCTACAACTACTTACTATCAGAAGACTTCGGAATAAAGCTAGTTTCGTAATGAAATAATGATCCCTCAAGCGTATGTGAACGAGACACAATAGGCATTCTATTTGTTATGCAGTCGCATGCGACCGCTCGGGTGTTGAGGGTATTAACGTGATGCTATTCGGAAACCAGTACCTTTCCACATATTTGTTAGCTATTCTGACCCAGTTTCCATATTCTTTGAAAATTACTTTTTAGAATGTTTTTAACACTTAGTGTCAATATTTTTATTCTTAAAGGATAAAAATTAATAAAAAGAAAACAAAAAATTGCTACGGGTGGGCATATTTCTTCGTACAGTTGTTAAAAAAGCTACGTTATTATTATACTAAGCCGTCCCTCGCGACTGCGCCCGTGTTATTAGTTTTCTCCCCCCCATCCCGTGTCGCAGCGTAATTTTCTTGATTAATTAAAGTTAATCGTATTATTTTACTTATACAGTCAAATGGGTACGGATTCTTGATACTTTTAGAGCAAC
Organism: Pyrausta purpuralis; assembly: GCA_963924145.1. NCBI lineage: Eukaryota > Metazoa > Arthropoda > Insecta > Lepidoptera > Crambidae > Pyrausta > Pyrausta purpuralis. Next base: position 27,081 of record CAWUPE010000115.1, read on the forward strand.
CAGGTACGGAAAGCCAGATTTCGTTGCATAAAAAAGAAATTAGTCTGTCGATTTATTGTCTAAAACCACTGTTTGTTTTTAATATTCATAATGTGCTACCCGTAAAATCAAAATCAAAAAACGGCCAAGTGCGAGTCGGACTCGCGCATTGAGGGTTCCGTGCCAACGTTAATTGAATAAGGGAAACCACTTACTACCACTTTCTTACACTTCGCTAAAATACCTACCACATTTTTTGTCGCCAGCAAATATAACTTTGTTTTTCATAGTGTTTGTATGAAGAACAAATTTATGTTTGCGGTTGTTGAAAATATGCTACGTCAAAAAAACTTCTCGTTCTATATCGTCCCGTATTTGTTAAGATCTACATTATTTATTTATTTTCAAAATTTACAATCGCTTAGTTAAAAATTAGATGAAGGGGGGGGGGGGGGGGAACGCTCATTTTACCACTTTGGAAGCGTCTAGCTGTGAAACGTTAGAATTTAAAAGAAAATGGCTTTAGGTTATGTCATTTGAAAGACCTATCCATAGACGCACACTCATAGTTTTGACTAAAAACACTACTACACTACAGGATACTTACCAAATTTCAACAGTATGATGCTTATAGTTACGGAATAAAGTGGCTGTGGCATACGGACAGACAGACAGACAGATATACAGACA